>RJVU01059636.1:441436-458689 GCA_003731715.1 Anabarilius grahami | reverse complement strand
TGAAATGCCCCCCCCCCCCCCCCACGCTAAAGAAACCACCATTATATGAACTTTATTGTACAACTGGGGATTTCTTGTCAGGAACATGCTGAACATGTCAATATTGGAGGCTCCATACGGTGGTCCAACTTTAGTGTTTGAAGTGCTGATTACTGTGCTCTGTAGTGGGCGACTGGGGAGTGTTCACTTCATCTTTCATTGCGAAGAGAGTTATTGTGAAGTTTCAGGTGACAGTGTTTTATGGGTGGCCCTCCTAGGCATAATGAGTAGGTTATATAGCACAGAGCAGGGGAAGTGGGCTACACTAGGGGGCGCTAAAAATCCTGCTAAAAATGTAACTTTTTTGGCTCTCACTACATTTATTTGGCCAAAAATTAACATCTTAAATGTCCACTGACCTATTTTTACTTCCATTGTGTTTAGAAAAGCAGATTAATCCGCATAAATCTGCATTACTTCACCCAGCACAATCCAGACTAAAAGTTCTGCCTTCATGACCAGAATGACTCAATTCTGTCGCAGTTAATTCCAGATCCAGACCTTAAACAGTCAGCGAGTGTGTAATTAGTTAGCCAAATGCGAAGTCACCCTGAGAGCTTTGCTGCCTGGCATGTTGTTTAATCAAGCACCTTCACAATTTAAAGCACAAAGGCCTGACGGAGATAGAGGCTGTCTTTCATTAGTGGAGAGTTCGGGTTTAGGCAGGAAGCCAGCTGTAACTATCATAAGGGGCACATTCACTGGTTTACCATAGCATAATTAAAGTTGCTTTTTCTTATTTTGTGTCAAAGCTCCTGGGTCTCTTCTTCCTTTAACTGCTATGAACAGTCATCCACTCTGTGCAAATTTCCCACTCTGACGGAAAGACACTGTTCTGAACTTTTCTGGTGCAGAAATAAAAGCCATCAGTCTAGAAAACAAACAGGCAGGAATCATTACAACAGCAACTTAAGTAAAGAGTACAAACAGGTTGACCTTAAAACAATTCATCAGACATGCAAGCTCTCTAAGCATCATAACAAGAATAAAACATGCTGATGGTTGTTCATGATCGATGATGATCTTTTTCTTCACTTGAAAATGTAAGATGTATGCAGCAGATTTAACCAGTTTAACAACCTTCTTCCAAGAAAGTCTAATATATAGCTGTATAATAATGGCGGATTTGTGGATGGCTGCCTAATAAAACATTCAGGTCTTGCAGTTGTTGTCAGTGTTGTTTTATGTAGCCATTCTTTTGTTATTTCAAGAAATCTATTGATTTTGTAATATTTTACCCTAAGAGTAAGAGAACTGGGAAATCTTTCATGGTATCTTTTCTATTGACGATCATAAGAACAATCTATTAAAGCTAAGTACATGACCAAAGCAATCTGAGATGGTCCTAAATCAAAATTACAGTGAATCAAGCAGCTGTCACACATTGTGATCCAACACATTAATCTATTTGACGTTCATATCACATTTTGAATGGTTAATTACTATGCTAACACAGGTGCAGAGTTTGTTGTGGTCTCAACTGATAAAATAACTTCTGTAAAATTGCACAGCATACTTATATATGCATATTGCACTGCTGTCCCCACCACTTATTGAATAATTTGGTTATAATATAAAGTTATACATTTTAATAATAGCCCTTTATTTGTCATTGTACTGAAGCCAAAACTAATCTAGTTCAGTCATGAAACTCTAGAGGGTACAGGCTTATAGGTCCTTTACATGCAATCTGCAAGCAATCTCAGCATTACTACATGGCACAAACTGATTGGCCTATGCTGATCCTGCAGCCAATGAGATCGCTTGCTCCACATTTAAATAGTCTGGTTCATTGTTTGCTATAAGCTAGCCCTGCAGTTCTTCTGAAACCCTCCTCCCCCAGCTCCACTTGTCTATTTATGCAGCAACAGCATATCTTACATGCTCACAGCAAAGTGTCTGTGTATCTATTAGCAGTAGCAAATCCATAGTTTCTCTGCAGCAACAGCAATAATCAACAGCAGCGAAGCAGATCTAGTTCACCAAGACCAAATACATTAACATATATAACATAAAATATAGACATAAAATAAAATGTATTTTACATTTAAATGCCAATATATTGTATTTTATTTGTCATTGTCCTAAAGCCAAAACTACTACTGCTAATAATAAAATAATTAAAGGCACAATGTGTAAGTTAATTCGCAAGTTCATCTTACAGGTTGAAAGTAACATCCGCCTTCTTCCCTGAACTTGAACTTTGTTACAGTTAAGTTTGATCACTTAAATTCAAATTATTTTATTTAATTTTAATGAAATAGCTGCAAGTGCTGAATACTCATACAGGTCACTTTATTTGATTAATTAAAATTGTGGGGTAACGCAGCACTGTTTTACTTGTTAAAACAATCATACTAAAAATATGTTTGAGTGTGTTGAAAGTTAGGTTATAACGTTACTCTGTACTAAATCTTGGCCGTATGAGGCACTTGTTGCATATTGCAGTAAGCTAGATCGATATAAGAATATAAATGGCATGCAATTATATTGTAAAATATATTGTATGGTGGAGAAAATGTTACTACAAATAAAGCTCTTTCTGATTATGCTATGTTAGCCACTTAACAAAATAGTGTTGTCTCTGAAGCATGGTACAAACATGTTATTCGCGGTAAATCAATAAAATGAGAGATTCATACAATAAGATTATAACAATGATTATGCTCTCTGTCGATAAAGGTATCAAACAGTTACGCACTTGTCTAATAAAACACAATATATTAAAGAGTCTTTGGTGTTTCCATGGTTTCTACAGAAGTAAAGGGAAGCGCGGATATGGCGTCGCTGACAGCCGATGCAATGACACGGGCCATTACACTAGTTAAAATGGCTGATTTCTCTGGATTTAATCGTTGGAAACATTTGGGACCAGGGCTCTGAACCGGTTCAAGGAACGAAAACGAAAACCGGAAACGAACAAAATTTTGACCGGAACGTAACCAGAAACGGAAACTAAATCAAATTTAATCGTTCTGAACAGAAACGCTAATTTGAAATGGCCATTAACCGGTTAATAACGTTATTTTATCGTTCCGTTTAATATTTTGATTTGGTAGTCAATCAAGCACGAATTCAAATAGTACAGCATATGCAAATGTGACGCTGACACATCCAATGTGAGTGAAATGCCCGCGCTCACGTGCTCAGCCCAGCTGTCAAGTCATCATAGGTAAGTGGCAATGCCCTGGCATTAGTTTTTCCGATGATATATGTCACCAACCATCAAGTATTAGGCCTACATTTAAGTGAAAATGAATGTCAAGTAATATGCAGCTTGTTGTGAGTTTTGAAACCAGCAGAAATTGCAGGATAGTAGCCTACAATTTTCAACGCCACATCACGCATCTGTAGCTTCTGTGAACGGAGAAAACTAGGCCTACATAACAAATATAAAATAAAAGGGAATATTTAGGCCTATAGGCTACGCGACATATTTCACTTAAATAATTGGGTCTACAGATAAAAAAACCGAAAGTGGTTCATTGTGGCGCAGTCCAAAGATCTAGAAAAATCTAGATTGTTTTCGTTATTTGAGTGTCTTTTGTAAATGTATGAATGATGTCTTGCTTGTACCTGTATGACCATAAATTACGGAGACAGTTTACTATCTTATAGAAGGAAAACAAATCCAGTGGTCGCGTCCGCGCCTCACGCGCGCGCACACAAATTCTTGCATTGCTTATTTGATATCGCAGCCTGTTAAATATTAAAATAAAATACAATCAACCAAATTTTACACTGCTCAATTCAATTCTGTAATACAATCTGCTGTTTACCCCCCCGTGGCCACCGCCTCACTGTGCTGTTATATGTGAAGGATGATGCTTTACGTCGATAATGCGAGTGAAGTCTCATATAATAAATAGTTTAGCATTCGTCTCGAAAATGAAAACATTGGATTCGTGCCGAATGAGAAAGGTAGGCTACAGATTCACTTTAAATTAATTTGTTTTGCATCTTATTTAGTTTTATTTCCAATAAATAAACCTGTTTCTCACCTTGAATATAGCAATAGAAGCTGGAATGGCGTTAAAAAAGAAAAGAGATTTGTTATTCGTTTTGACTTGACGTTTATAGCCAGAATAGTCCAACTGTTAACTTTGGATGTTTTGTTGTGGAGTATAGACTAAGTGGATAGGTAAAATAATATAGGACAGTTTTGTTCATAATTTATGTTTACAAACATTATAAACAAAGCTATGTAGGCTAGGCTACTTTTACATTTTACTTTATTTACCGATAACTTTATTATCATTATTTCTTAATGTAATAAAATTCGACGTATAGGCCTATGCGACTTAACTTTTTTCCTCTCAGGAATAGCGTCGGCATTTTTAACCATGCAGCAAACATTAAAATATCTTGAAAAATACTTTATTTATAAACCATTGTTTTTCCTTTCGTTTAATAGGTTTACATTTGGACAGAATCTTGTTATAAAAGATAATTGTAGGCCTATTGGCTAAGACGGCAAATACACTCTCTTTGTTTTTTAATAAATAAAATGCTGTACGTATTATTATTATTATTATTAAGCAGGCTACATGCAAAAAATAAATAAAAATAACATTATTAACCGTTATTTTTTCTAAAGAAACCGGTTTCGGAATGTTTATAATACGAAGGAACGCTGGAACAGAAACGTTAAAATACCGATTCTGCTCGGAGTGGAACGATTAAATTTTTTTTCCGTTTTTAAGCCCTGTTTGGGACAGTGTAAGTACACGTCAACAAAAGTCAACAAAATATAAAACACTGTTCAAGTGTTTTTTGGATATTTGAATCCAAAAATCTTACATATTGTGCCATATTAAGCCACTAATTCATGTTTAAAACAGCAGTTTTGTTTTTATGATTCCATATTTACTACTTTTTCTCCTACTGTATAAATAGGTCCATAAACATGAAAATATACAGATGCCATCATCTTTTTGCATGTCATACATGGCTTGCTTGCTGCAGATTCTTTCACATTACTAAGTAATACTTAGAAGATCATGTGGTAAGTCAGTATGATTCTAAAAAAACACCATTTTACATCAGTGTCAAGGCAACTAAGTGATGAGCATCTCAAAGCGAGCATTCAGGATTCATTGCAGAGACAGAACATTTAAAACCAACTACATAATTGCAGCCTTGCTTAAATGATTTATAGACATTCGAATGCTTTTATGTGGAATCCCAACCACATTTTACAGCGTAATCAACGGGACACCCAGCGATACATCTGTCTGCCAGCAAAGTGAAAGCATGTGTATCAAAGTGAAAAAATGTGATCCAGTATTTAAGAAACCATTATCCACCAACCGAGAGCATTTGGCACTCTCATACTTTTCTTGCCACTTGGGGTTGTCTTGACAGATGAGGTGAGGACAGCTTTTCTCTCAGAAACCAAGAGCACAGCTGAATCAGTCAAAATGCCAGCCATATGCAGATGTGTAAAGGGCTGAAGGGACAGCTAACTCAATGACACTCAGAATTGCTGTACTTTAGCGATGAGAGACTCACTCAGGAATGGAGTTAAAGGAAAAAAACTGACAAAGAATATGTAAGCTTCCCTCATTTCACAGTGTAAGCAAAGTAAAGTGTAGTTCAAGAGTGAGCTAATGGTGGACAGGGTAGAAAATTGGCACTGAAAGTCCAACAATGGTTATTTTCTGCTAAAACTTTCTACATTCTGACACTAATAAAATGACACCGAAATGGTTACAGGGCAAAACAAGGAAGTAAAGTCTTGGCATATTTTGCAGAATATGCACATTTAATGAAACAGACCAGTGAAAGGAAAAAAAATCAGAATTGTGAGCAAAAATCTCTATTTTTTATAGACATTGTAGGCAAAAAAGGTAAAAAAAAAAAAAAAAAAAAAAAAAAAAAAAAANNAAAAAAAAAAAAAAAAAAAAGTAAAAAAGCAAAAAAAGTATTTTTACAATGGGAGAAAAAGGTACATGAATGGAATTTAAAAATAAAAATTAATTATTTTAAATCATACTGTAAAAAAAATATACAGTTACATTTATGGTAAAAAAAGAAAAAAGTTGGCAGCTGGTTGCCAGAAATTCACCATAAAATTGTGACAATGTTCCCTGTATTATAGGGTGCCTGTATGTTCATAACTTAAAAATGCATATTTTATCAAGGGATATAATATTAATACTCCAAGCTACTTGAACTAAAAAACAAACAAACATGGCCACATAAAACCAAAGGCACTGAAATAATGCAATAAACACTGTAATGTGCATTTCTAATAACAAAAATAAGAACAAACAAAACTATTTAAAACAATCATATGTGACGTGTCATATAGGAAATTCTGCGAATGTCACTTTACTGTTTTTCATAATAATTTGTGGGGTTATTCATAGTTTTAATTTAAAAATCATACATTTCAGTGTTTTATAATGTGATGTTAAACCATTTTTTTACTGTATAAGGTAAAGTACAGTAACACTGTTAATCAATTAACAGGTTTTTAACTTTACCTGATTCTAAGTAATCTGCACAATATTAATTTTCCCACTACACTTATTAAGATCAAAGGTAACTTACTGTATAAGTTATTTTTGAAGGCCACTGATATTTTGAAAGGATGTAATGGTGAATTGAGCTGCACAGTGTGTCATTATTGGGAAGCCCTTGAAGGTCTCAACGTTGCAAGAAAATGAATCAAGGGGAAATGAGCCTTATCAGAAGTTGAATGAATGTGCTATACACATACGAAACAAAACTTCCTGAAGTTGAAGCATACTAGAGCCATGCAGAGAGTGTCTGGAAGAAACTTGTTAAAAAATAAAAAGATAATTAAATACAACCTAATTAACTCTTTAAATACAAAACTTCAAATTTGTTTTTTGGTGGAAACAATATTTCAGCAGGTGGTCTGCAACACATAGGGTGGACCATAGATGGTCAGCTATTTATTTTTTGCACCAAACTTTTGGTGTGTGTGTGTGTGTGTGTGTGTGGGCATGTTTTTGTGAAATATCAGGACACAAATGTGTATAATGACATGGGTATGACATAGGTATTACAAGGAGAGGGTGATTTATGAGGACATCCCCCATGTCCCCACTTTTCAAAAGGCTTATAAATCACACAGAATTAGTTTTTGTGAGAAAGTAAAAGTGTGCACAGTTTCCTGTGATGGTTAGGCTTAGGGGTAGGGGTAGTGTAGGGGGATAGAAAATACAGTTTGTACAGTATAAAAACCATTACGCCTATGGAATGTCCCCACATTTCACAAAAANTGTGTGTGTGTGTGTGTGTGTGTGTGTGTGAAAAAAACAAAAAACAAACATGTGTTAAAATACAGTATTAAAGTGTACCCAGATTCGTAATTTTGATTTGGAGGTCTCCTACAAGGGTTACATGCATCCAAATAAAAAAAAATCCAGCCTGTTGTGATTGGTCTACCGCTTACAGCGCACATCGGAAACGAAACGCCTATTACTAGGGGTGTAAGGGATCATGGTTGATCCATACGCACCAGACTCCATGGTTTGGGACGCACGTGATTCACAGACTAATCGCAAAGTTTAACCATCATAGAATGAAAGTTTATCATTTGCACGTGTTTTGTCTTGCCAGTTTACACATTCAAGCAATTTTAAGCCATTCCAGTGAAAGCGGAGGTGAAAGAGAACGTAAACAGTTGAGAAAGAAATTGGATGTGTATCATTATATTGTATCTGTGCATTAGGTCTTAAAGTAGATACCTAAAGTAAATACCTGCTGCTGTCTATGTCATTCATTTTAATCAAACAATAAAACACAGCTTTAACAAAGATTAATCTATAAACACAGTGAACACTATAGTGTTATTTTACATTTAACTATTACATTTCTGTATCCGAATGCTATTGTGAGACCTTCTTTATTTATAAATTTGTTGTATTGTACTTATCTATGTTTGTAATTATTATATTCACTTGTCTTTTAATGTTTAAACTTTATTAGTTAGGCTAGTATTTTTTTGCTGTGGTATCGAAGCAGTGTTGGGTGTAATGCATTACTAAGCAATTCATTACTGTAATTTAATTACATTTCCTTTGAAAAAGTAAAGTAAGGGATTACTCTTAAATTTTCTGTCATGATCACCAGTGAGAGTGCCCTATCAGCCACTAGAGGGCACTCCATCCCGGACTCTTATTCCCACCTGTTACATACACTACATATCCCATAACACACTGCCTGGACTCATCATCACATCATTACAACCAGCTGTTATGTATTATGTTATCAGTGTCTGTCTATTTATACCCTGTCTGTTTCTGTTCACATCCTGGAGTTTTCAGTTCACTTTCCCGTCTGTGTTGTTTTCTGTTCCCGTGTTTTTGTTCCTGTTTGTTGTTGGACTGATTACCTGGCTTTAGACCCATGCTTGTTTGTGGACTACGATTTGGATTACCCCATTAAATTTACCTGCATTTGGATCTGTCTCTTGTCTCCGTGTTTGCAAACGTGACATTTTCTGTAATTTAATTACATGTATGGATTTTAAGTTACTTTGATGTAACTGCATTAAATACAGTATAGACAATTCAATAAAAAAACAATAGTGGATTTACCATCAAAACTTAACATCTAACGTTTCAGCATTTCAGATTTGATTCTTCTTCTTAGGAGACAGTAACTTTATTTGTCGCGCACTTTGATGTTTAAAACTTTGCAGACCTTTTACATTCACAAACAGCTATATTACACACTGCATAAAAGGTAATGTTTTCGAAAAAAAAGTATACTGTTGTAAATATTGGATATAATAAAAAAATTACTTTTGTGGATCCTAAAACAGAACCGGAATATAGTGTGAAAACTCTTAGAATGTCAAACAAGAAAATACCCAGCAGTCTGAATGAGATCTGTGTAATGGGCAAAAACTCACAGTGAATAAAACAACTATAGGATTTTCACATACCAGCGAGGGGTACGCTTCGTTTCATTGGCTTTCTAAGTGCATGTTTCAGCAGATTAATTGATGGAGAGGTTTTGCTGCCATTATGCCACATAGAGGGCTGCGGGACCACATGGGAGTAATAATATAAGAATTCAGCATGTGCTTATTCAGTACAAGAGGAAGCGGCTTGGAGTTCATTCAGCATTGACTACAGGGGCTGAGAAAGTGTATCAGTAATGTATGAGCCTCCAAAAATATCCATCAAAATTCAATTCACAGAAAAGTACTTGTGGGGGGAAAAAACCCCAAACAGGTCACACTAAGAGTTGGTGGCCAGGAACTGGTAAAGAGAGAAAGAAAAAAAAAAACGTCCAGAGGTGTGACCAGAAAATGTTTTTAAAAATCTACAACAGCATTATCAGATAAAATCACATATTTCCAGGGCCTCCTGCACCGGCCGAGAAACCGCCATTGATACGAACAGGAATGTTAACGGATAACTTTCTCTGGATATTATGGACCTCCTCGGGTAACATTTAAGAACTGTGAGAGAAGGCACAGTCTAGTCGTGACACAATATGGGGTACCTGCTAGAGGCTAAAACACAGGGAAATGTCAAGACTCTGAGGAGGTTAACTTGTAGCTTTCACTGAGAATATACTATACGTGACATCTGTCATGTCACCTGAGAGTTCCAGCTCAAAGCGAATGGGGAAACCTATCCGCTGCTTTCGCATCACGGTCAATCAACAGGAATAAATCATATGGTGTTTGAGTGAGACTTTGCATGCTGAGCACCTTCCATAAGACGGTGAGGTTCTGTCACCTCTTCAACGAACAAAGGCACTGTTCTTAGCATTTCCCTTTCTCCTTTCTTCCCTCTTTAAAAGACTATTTAAAATGAGAGGATTTAAAAGAGTACAATAGTATTTTTGAGATCTTAAAATATTGTAGATGCCCCCTTTTCCACCTATAGGATGATGGAAACTGATGCAGAGCTGCATTTCCACAGTCCTGGGTTAAGCAAATAGCTCCAGTTTCCACAAAAATATTAAGCTGCACAATTGTTTTCAACATTGATGATAATAAGAAATATTTTTGAACACCAAATCAGCCTATTAGAATGGTTTCTGAAGGATCATGTGACACTGAAGACTGAATAAATTACTACTGAAAATTCAGCTTTGCCATCACAGGAATTAATTACAATTTTATATATATTAAAAAAAGATTATAAAAATGTTACTCAAATAAAAGCAGCAATAAAAAAAGCACAAATAAATGTAAACATTTTAAAATCTATTTTAATATATTTAAAAATGTAATTAATTCCTGTGATGGCAAAGCTGAATTTTCAGTAGTCATTTCTTCAGTCTTCAGTGTCACATGATATCATTTTGTAAATTTGTATACAGTACTTTAAAAAAGTAATACTTTAATAACACTGATAAATGTATTTTTTGCAAATCTCAAAAAGAAATATCATTATAAAGCTGAGATGCCAAAGTTCAATTTGTAGAATTTAAAATAGAGGGTTTTTTTTCCATTTTATGTAGAAAAATCAGTACCAAATTATATAATCAGACATCTATCAGCTGTTGTGAAAATGAAAATAATCAGATTATTAATATCAGACAGAATTCTAATACAACCCGAATTCCAGAAATGTTGAGACGGTTTTTTAAATTTGATTAAAATGAAAACTAAAAGACTTTCAAATTACATGAGCCACTATTTTAATCACAATACAACATAGATAACATAACAAATGTTTAAATGGAGAAATTTTACACTTTTATCCACTAAATGAGCTCATTTCAAATTTGATGCTTACTACAGGTCTCAAAAAAGTTGGCACGGGGGAACAAATGTCTAAAAAAGCCAGATATTTTGAAAAGATTCAGCTGGGAGAACATATAGCAACTAATTAAGTTAATTGATATCAGGTCTGTAACATTATTAGCTATAAAAGGGATGTCTTAGAGAGGCAGAGTCTCTCAGAAGTAAAGATGGGCATAGGCTCTCCAATCTGTGAAAGAGTACGTAAAAAGATTGTGGAATACTTTAAAAACAACGTTCCTCAACATCAAATTGCAAAGGCTTTGCAAATCTCATCATCTACAGTGCATAACATTATCAAAAGATTCAGAGAAACTGGAGAAATCTCTGTGCATAAGGGACAAGGCCGAAGACCTTTATTTGATGCCCGTGGTCTTCGGGCCCGCAGACGACACTGCTTCACTCATCGGCATGATAGTGTCAATGACATTACTAAATGGGCCCAGGAATACTTCCAGAAACCACTTTCGCTAAACACAATCTGCTGTGCCATCTGCAGATGCCAACTAAAGCTCTATCATGCAAAAAGGAAGCCGTATGTGAATATGGTCCAGAAGCGCCGTTGTTTCCTGTGGGCCAAGGCTCATTTAAAATGGACTGTTTCAAAGTGGAAAAGTGTTCTGTGGTCAGATGAGTCCAAATTTGACATTTTTGTTGGAAATCACGGACGCCATGTCCTCCGGGCAAAAGAGGACGGAGACCTTCCAGCGTGTTATCAGCGTTCAGTTCAAAAGCCAGCATATCTGATGGTATGGGGGGTGCATAAGTGCATACGGTATGGGCAGCTTGCATGTTTTGGAAGGCACTATGAATGCTAAAATGTATATAAAGGTTTTAGAGCAACATATGCTCTCCTCCAGAGTCTATTTCAGGGAAGGCCTTGTGTATTTCAGCAGGACAATGCAAAACCACATGCTGCAGCTATTACAGCAGCATGGCTTCGTCGTAGAAGAGTCCGGGTGCGGAATTGGCCTGCCTGCAGTCCAGGGCCCGTATGTATAAAACTTCTCAGAAATGCTATTAAGAATATTCTCAAGTTTTGACTTAAGTGTCAAAAAATTCTTAGTAAAGAGTAGGAGTTTTCTGAGAGTAGGAGACTTTTATAAAAAAGCTAAAAGCAACTTTTAGTAAAGTGTAAGACGGATTCTTAAGTGCTGACTTAAGTGTTGCGAACTAAGGACTACAATGATGTCAACTCAAAATGGCCGCTCTTAACCTCTGAATCAGCCAATAGCGAGCAAGGGTGAAGTCACAGCAGCACAACACCAATCATTTAATGTTATTATAAAAAACAATAATAAGAAAAACACAAATTTAAAATTTTAAAATTTAAATTTATTTAAAAGTAATAGCTTTGCATTGTGCAAAATTATCACAAATTAGTATTGATGGTGTGGAGTCTTTTTCTATTGATATGTCTCATTTACAGTTAGAGCAATCATGTGTCATGAGTTCATCAACGGCTCCAACAACTGCAGGGAAGCCCACAGTCAACATAAAAGTGGCTTGCTTTTGCCAAATAGTTTGATGGTCAGTTGGAAAGTCAATGAACTGCCATAGAGTAGTGGCCAAACGTGATGTCCAGCCATATGAAAATTGACATCTTCAACCTTAATTCAAATATTTTTAAAAATGTGTTAAGAGATGTAAGCATATCGTGTAGCTGTGCTTGGAGTCAATTATTTCATGTGTGATAATTAAATTTCAAATTATTTTTGGCCAGGCTGTCATACAAAGAAATTATGAACACATGCAAAAACAAGAGAGAACCAATGAAATATTAAAAACTGATTATGTTGTAGTCAATGTCATATTTTAAAACATTTAAATAATATAAAAATAAAAATATTTTCCTCATATTTTGATGGTTTAAGCAAAATTGTTTGCACACTTGTTTGTATTTACTCTTGTGTACTGTATGTTCATTTTTTGTGCTTCCTTGTCGTTCGTTCATCATCTGCACTTTATTTTTCGTGAAGCATTTTGCTGCGCGTCAGCTGTGATAAACAGACAACCACTCTCATTACCTGTGTAACAGCGGCCAGATAGTGAGAGTTTTGCAGGTAAACTATAGCACACTGACACCCGCTAATGAGATGTTTAGCATCATTGATAGTGCATTCTCCTCACTTGCCAGCAGCGATCGTGCCGGGGTTCGAGACAGACTCAGAGCAGGGTGGTTAGGATTGGAGTGTGAGTTTTGGAGGCGGCGCAATGTTTGTTTGGGTTGATTTCAAATATCAACAGTGTTCAACAACGAATTTGAGAAATTGCATACAGCACCTTTTAAATGTATTAAAATGCATTAAACATTAATTATTGTTTAAGTAATATTTATTACATTTATTTAAAGTTATAAAATGTCTTATTAGGTCAGTTACAAAAAGAATTGACAATCAAGTTTATTTTATCAACTCCATGTCATCATATAACTCTAATACATCATATCTTCATTAGAGAGCATATATATCCTCTTCTCTGCTGCCATCTTGTTACTCTTAACTAGGTTAAGAGACCTCTCCAGCTCTCTTAAATAATTTAAGAGCTAAGACCTAGTCTTGACACTTAGGAACCTTTATGAATCACACTTATTCTTCAGTCTAAGAATAAGAGTAAAATTACATCATTCTTAGAATTTTGACACACTTAAGACAAAAATTTTACTCTGAGCGGCTTTATACATATGGGCCCTGATCTTTCACCTATAGAGAAAAATACATCAAAGACAACCAAAAACTCTTCAGCAGCTGGAAACCTACAATGGGACCAAATTCCTACACCAAAACTCCAGAAACTCATAACCTTGATGCCCAGACATCTTCAAGCTGTTTTGAAAAGAGGAGATGCTACACCATGGTAAACATTCTATTACTAATACTATTTTGAGGCCTGTAGCAGGCATCACATTTGAAATGAGCTCATTTTGTGCATAAAATTGTACAATTTCTCAGTTTAAACATTTGTTATGTTATCTATGTTCTATTGTAAATAAAATATTGGCTTATGTGATTTGAAAGTCTTTTAGCTTTCATTTTATTCAAATTTAAAAAACGTCCCAACATTTTCGGAATTCGGGTTGTATCAATGCATCCCTAGTAAGAAAAAAATTACATCTGTCTAAGAAACTACATGTAGACTTTAGTGTTGCATGGTAAAATTCAACACTTCACTGAATGGAATTCAAGGCTGAAGTATATGGTCAACCACAGAGTATGCAAATACTCTTCATATAAATCCATAAATCATGTTATTTGTTATTGGTAAGCAAGCCACCATTCAGTCAGAACAGTATACATTCCAGCTGGGCGACAATGAAGAGTAATAATGCATGCACAGCATTGAACCCTGGGCTACAGAGTTAAAAAGAACAAGGTGAGGTGGGCGTACATATAAAATAAAGCAGACACAGAGAGGAACAGTGAGCTGTGGCGTAAAGGTTCGAAGATTACATCTGTCTCCTCACAAGTAATCATGCAGTAATTAAAGTCATTTTAAAAATAAACCAGGACAGGTGCAGTTAAATAGAGTGTCTAATTGTCTTCAGGTAAATGACTGTGAGATCAGTTGGAATTACCTCAAGGTTTCATGTGCCGATAAATTTATATTTGTATATACTGTAGATCATTTTAATGGCAGTCAATCTTTCATTAAAGATTCAGCACACAACACAAAAGTCATAGCTGGGATTATATTGCTTTCTGTTAGTCAATCAGCTATGAAATGGAATACATAATCTCTTACAGATCAATTTCAAAGACGTTTGGATCAAAAGGATTTCAGCAGCATTTGCTTTCACACATATTTGATTGGCATAAAGTTTAACTGCTATGCACAAAGGTTTTTGCAGGCACCATCAAACAAGTCAACAAAGGAAAATTCACTGAATCTGTTTTACTCTTTGGTTCTCTTTGAAACAAAAGTATGCAAGTTGTGGAGGAAATACAAAAGTCAAGTACTTGAGTAAAAGTACAGATACACTATTAAAATATTACTCCAGTAAAATAATAAGTACGATGAACCATATATTTATTATAGGCAGTGCTAGTCAGACTAGTCAGTAGTCAGCAATCGGGTTGGGCGATATACTGGTAGTCATGATTAACTTCTGAGGTTTTGGACTATCGTCAATCGCAGTTCTGCTTACGTAATGTTGCTGTGCTGCACAGTCACGAAAGCTTATTTGCATGCGTTTTAAGCATTGCGATTTGAAATCAAGTGATTTTAAACCGTTGAAGTGCAGTAAAGGGTGAAAGACAATTCATTTTGCTGTATGCGTGCGCTGTCTGAGAGATGCAAGCACATGAAACTGCTACTCATTGAGCGCTTTAGTACTGAACTGAGTTATTTTTACCACCTAATTGGGCTTAAATAGTTACATACACATTTACACTTAGGTGTCAATTGACTATCTTTGCAAGTAAACACAGTCACTTTTGTCTTAAGTGAACATAAACAGAGAAAGAAAATATTATATATATTGGATATATTGTATACGTAAATTGGATCCGTGCAGTCACTCTCAGCAGCTGTTTACACGACACCATTTTCAACTAAAAACGGACAGCTTTTTATGCATCTTGGACGTTCATTTACACAACAATGGCGTTTTGGGGGCCTGAAAATGCAAACTTTTGAAAACTAGTTCTACACAATGCTTACTGTTAAAATAAAGTTTAAAAAAGTGGGTCTTTGATCCCTTTTTAGAAGCATGAAATATGGTTGGTTGAAAATTTAATTTAAGAATTGTTGCTTACCTCATATATTGTGGATAAACAAGGCAATTTTCTTAAAATTTCTGTTAGAGCACATTAATACAGTATATTACAGACCTAAAAGGACAGTTTAAAAAGGGTTTTGTTCTTTTGGTAAAAACTTTTTTTTCATGGTAAAGATGACCTTTGCATGGAATTGCCCCTAAGCTTCACAGAGTAAAAATACATCGGCTTTAAGATAAAATTTTAATGACTAAAGAATGTAAGGAGATGAAACAGTCTTAAACCCACAAGCGAGTTAGCAATTTCACTTACTAAGTGAACTGTTCAGAGTTCACAACCGATTGCCTTGAGTAATTTTTTTAGTTATGATCATCAGACTAGCTTGTCTAATTACTGATTGTTCATTTGACAACATGCAATTATAGATACATACACTTTTGTTAAAAAAGAACACATTGAATTCTATATAAAACAATAAAAAGATAAAAATACATTGTGTACATTATTGGTTATTGTTTATATAAGTGTGGTCCACCTGTGTGGATGCATTATTTAACTTGACAACCCAGAATGGTAGAACACACAAAGACAACATATGCAACAAAACAGCAAAAGCAAAGTACTTTAAAAGAGCTAAATTTCCATCCAAAACACTAATTAAATTCATCAGCACCCCTGCTAATAATACAGTATCACATCTAAATATAATAACTACCATTAAAAAGTTTCGGGTTGGTATGATTTTTTTTCTAAATGCTTTTAAGTCTCTTATGCTCACCAAAACATTAATTTGCATAATTTGATTGAAAAATGAAAAGAGTAATATTGTGAAATATGATTAAAATTAAAAATATTCTATAAGATTTTCTATATTGATATATTTTCAAATGTAATTCATTCCTGTGATGGAAAAGCTGAATTTTCAGCATCATTACTCCAGTCTTCAGAGTCACATGATCCTTCAGAAATCATTCTAATATGCTGATTTGGTGCCCATGAAACATTTCTTATTATTATCAATGTTGAAAACATTTGTGCTGCTTAATATCTTTAGAAATGAATATCTAGAAAGTATATATAAAACTTTTAACCTCATGTTTTAAACAAACTAAATTTAAAGACAGAATTTATCCAAGAGGATTTTACCATAAAAACAGTCCAAAACACTAATTAAAGTTGTCAGCATGATAATTACAGCACCACCACAAAAAAAAATCAACTAAATATATAAATATATATTCTTTATTATAAAAAAGGAAGAAAAAATAAACATACTAATTAACAAGTCAGTTGTTGGATTAACAAGAATAATCATAATTAATGACCCATCCCTATTTAGAAGTCATTCATCTTTCAAACGTTTAGAGCCCTACAAAGTGAATCCAACATCAGGCAGTCATGGTCTAATAAGGGCATAGATGTGCTCAACCAGCACAAACACATTTCAAAACAAAACTGAAGCAGACAAATTAAAATTCCATGCCATTCCTGAAATAATGGGTTTTCATAAAGATATACATTAGCTCATCTTTTGTACAATCTGAGGTAAATTATTACTCCCTAAGTCTGACCTAGAAAAACAACCATGTCAGGAATGTCTTATCCTTTCCCTGATGAACACAACAAACATGGCAGAAGAAATGAATTACACGGACATTTTATTCTGAGCAATACTGCCACTCTGACATGTCATAAATCCGAAACGATTCCACTGCCAACGTCAAATTTAAGAATCGGAGGCAGTTGCGTGCACACACC
>RJVU01059636.1:381395-441416 GCA_003731715.1 Anabarilius grahami | reverse complement strand
CCGGGGGGGGGGGGGGTGGATAGTGGGTTGTGGGTCTCCCTCGGTAGAAATGGCATTCCAGGAGAGGAGAAATGGGAACGCGGGGGCACCGCGATGGGATCGCAAAGGGCACTTTCACTTTCGTCACCCCCCTGTGCATGCCACTGATTAGAGGTAAACAGAAATCATTGTCGACTCATTTATCTCACATCAGGGATAAAGTAGTCACAATATTAGACGTATTGCTAGGTCAAAGAGCACCTTCACTGATGATGTGAAAATGGCTTAGCGTTAAAGGCATAGGACATCATATGTCACCACAATACATGGCAGTTTGTCACTCTGTGATAAATGGCATATGACTGTTACTTTGCGCGCACGTACACATCTATCCTATTTCTTCTCATTGTCAAATCCTTAAGCCGAATTGCCATTTAACTGGAACTGAACTTATTTGGGAGGGAGCATGATTGAAAAAATGTCTTAAAATAAATTTAAAGCTATTCAAAATGCACATCTACAAACCAGAACAGAATGCTAAAAATGCAGCACATGGCATAAAAAAGCACAACAACTAGCCATTATTCATTAACAACACAAAAGGCCTTAATTAATATTCAAGCATACAAGCCTGTCAAAGGAAAATAATTAAAGGCAGGGCCAAAAATGTGATGAAAATTATTCAGGAGTAAAAAAAAAAAAATGTTCCAGTCCAAAACTGAACTGCATATAAATCAATTGAGTTCTGGATGTTTTGAAAGCCTACCTTTGATTGCTGCTTTAATATTGAAACCATGATTGGTAGACTGGTTATCCTTGAGTGGTGAATTTCTTCAAGAGGGGGCATGCAATCAGATTTCAAACTGAATGTAAAAACATATGCCCCTCAATCAAGCTAATTTATCAGGGCCCTAATGAAGAGTTTGTTCGCCTTTGCTTTGCATTACTTTTGTCAGTCTTGTAGGCAACAGTTCACTGATACTGAATGGCCAATTTTATACTGCTGTAGCAACCGAAACGATTCGTAATTCCCACCTCGGTCTTCTTAATGTTAGAAAACTATTGATCTAGCCAGCATTAAACAGTAATGCACAGTGACCTGTAAATGTTCAAGAGATAAACTGGAATCCAAGGGCATTTCTGTTCACAGAACAGGAAGAGAAAAAAGCTTCAATCCCTTTTCCAGCTAAGAACCAAAAGAGTGTCTGTAGAGCAGAATTCAAGGAGGGTTAACGACAGCAAATGCCTGAGAGCAGAGCAGTTTGCTGACATCACATGTTTTACATCACGCGTGACCTTTCCAACATGATTACGTCATGCGTGTGGATCTCAGAGCAGTGCAAGACGAGCATTTGTGTTTAAAAAGTATATGATTTTTTTTTTTTTTTAAATGGCCGATTGTTTCACTTGACAATTATTCCTCGGCTGGGATCATGTAAAGCCCTTTGAAGCTGCACTGAAACTACAATTTTGACCTTCAACCCGTTGTACCCAGTGAAGTCCACTATATGGAGAAAAATCCTGGAATGTTTTCCTCAAAAATCTTCATTTCTTTTCAACTGAAGAAAGAAAGACATAAGCATCTTGGATGACATGGGGGAACTAATCCTTTAAGTATCGACAATTTATGCTCTAAAGTTATATCAAAATGGTGTCGACAGGGATAATCAGCATTTCCATCAGCTATATCGATAAACATTTTGATGCGTTAAACCAGGGGTGCCCACACTTTTTTGCCTGATGATCTACTTTTAAAATGATCAACTAAACGAGATCTACCAACCAAAAAAAAAAAAAAAAAAAGCTTAATTTCAAATGCTTGTTGCTACTACATGCATCTCTACATGGAATTCAGGAAAATAAAGTAAATGTTCATTGTTGATATTCAATTTTAATACTAAAGTCAAAATACTTAGCCCACAGCACAACAGATTACATTAGCCAGGGCATTTACCTTATTCTGATGACTTGCACTGAATAGAATCAGACAGTTTTACATAATCTTTATCGACAAAACCCAGCTGCCAATGTCTAAACTGGTGTCAATCATCACTGACCGAGCACATGCGATGGTCGGCCGTTCAAACGGACAAGGAGGAGGATGCTTTTCCCGACTTCCTTAATTATCACTGTATTATACACTATCAAGCTCTATGTGCAAAAATGCAGAACATGAAAGAGATCGTGGATGTGTTCATGAAAATCATCTGCTCAATACGTGCACGCTCACTTCAGAGACGCCTGTT
The DNA here is from genome assembly GCA_003731715.1 of Anabarilius grahami. Classification (NCBI taxonomy): domain Eukaryota; kingdom Metazoa; phylum Chordata; class Actinopteri; order Cypriniformes; family Xenocyprididae; genus Anabarilius; species Anabarilius grahami. Next base: position 439,191 of record RJVU01059636.1, on the reverse strand, counting down.
TGTTTCGTGAATATTCGGAGGAAGCCGACTTCGCGCTCTGTTCTCCAGCTAGTTGTCATGGCAACTGAATAAACAAAAATCTTGCCTGGTAAAAATTTATGTCAAACTCAAGTCAGACAGAAACTAAAAGGATAATAAAAGGCATCGTTATATTTCTTTTTATTAAAATTTAACAACAGCATTTATTATAATTGTGTGCGATCTGACAGCATTGTCTTTGCGATCGACTGGTAGATCGCGATCGACCTATTGGGCACCCCTGCGTTAAACTGGTTTTTTTTTTCTTTTCAGAAAAAACATAGGACGGAAACTTGACTAATGAATTCAGCTTTACCTTTTACATTCCCCATGTAAAGGCTTCTTGTTAAAAAAGACAAAAGCAGCTGGAAGAACACTCATCAAAACACTAAGGATAATGTAAAGCGGCAAATCAGAGGTTGCTGTGAATATAGTAAGTGGATCCATCATGCTCTCATAAGGAAACGCCACTCTAGAGACTTTTATCATGCACCACCGAAACGTTACTCTTGATTCTTGATTGACTTTTCCAATGACTTTTAAATGTCACTCTGGCATCATATTCAACATTTTCAAGCGGATTAAATTACCTAAGGCTAAACTTTTAGGGTTAAAATAAAAATCTGTCATCATGTCATTTAAATCCTGTAATATTTTCTGTCCTCTGTGGAACACAAAGAAAGAGCTGTTCTTTTCCATACACTTTTACTGACAGTTTTCAAAAATGACAAGCATATTAAAAGTCCATTGTACTTCTGTGATTTATACAGTCAAAGCCATATCTCTGCGTAAAGAACAGACTGAGATTTAAGTAATTATTCCCCGAAAACCTCAGGTGAAGCAGCTAAACACTAGAGCTGCAACAAATGATTAGCCTATTTAAAATAATTGACTGATAGCCTTTGTTCAAAATGTAAATACTTGCGTGACATTCTAACATTTAGGGATAAAGATAAAATATAAGCTTTTGTGCAGGAAAACAATCTGTGCCCTCTGGTATTTTTCAGACGTGTTTTGTTCATAGAAATGCATTAAGCACTGCAGTAAAGGGACGTGAATACCAGATGTTTTCCGTGCACAGCGCACAGATGCGATTAATTGATTTAATTAATCAAATTCATTGTTGATTATTTTCATTAATGATTATTATTGATTAGTTGTCGCAGCCTTATATATAATAAATATCATTAAAAATTGTTACCAATTTAATACATTATTATAATGTGTTTTATTAAAATCCCACTGTGTGAAAATCAAGCTTTTAATATTGTTTATATGTCTATGTGGTATTTTAATATGATTCATTGCTGAGTATTTTCTTCTTAAAACTGCAGTGAACCAAAGACAGTCTCAAAAACACGGTTTGAAATCGCTGGTGTTCCTGACGTCACAAAATTCCTTCTAACCAATCACATCAAAGTGTGATCGTCAACGAGTGAATCTCTGAACTGGTGTAAGTGGGTGAATGCGGGGCTAATTTGCATATTAATAAAACCGCATACTAATTGAAGCAAGGGTGTAGAGTTACATTCAAGCTATTTTAAGGCATGAAGGATTTTTTTTTAAGGAAAAATTTTAAATATGTAATTTTGGTGATCAAATATGAGTTTTAAGGGATATAATTATTGACTACAGAGGGACATTACATACATTATCATTAATATTAAAATTAAACTTGAAGTAAAAAATCTATATATGGAGAAATGTCTTAAATGATACTGCACAATACTTTCATGTTTAACGGGTTATTTAAATGTTTTCTAGTGATGAAGTAGGTCTATGAGCTGCTTAATTCATAAAATGTAATTAAAAATGTCTAAATGATCCCATGATGGGAACCCCTAATGAAGTTCCTGACAAAACCCTTTTAAAGATTCTACACATTTTCTTCCAAGAGTGTACTTGTTTTGAAAGGTTGAGCTGTTTTTACTTAGTCTAAAGTCTAGTCTCTAAGTCAAACTTAGATAGATCAAATTATGAAATCGTCTGAAGTGAGCTGAGAATGTCCAAAAGCAACATTTTTTTGGTGCAGGATAAAATACATTAACATTCCCCCTTTGAGACCACCCTATGTGGATCGCTGGTTGGTCCAGTAATAATTCCACTCCCCTCTGCTGTGGGTACTAAGCACAGTGGTGCATCAGCCTGAAATCAGTGTATGAAACTGTCTTTCTCTGGATCTAAGTGCTTCCTTGATTGCTTACTGTTGATTAAAGCACCCAGGAAGAAATCAAGGCATCCTCTTGACTCATTGATCTTCAGTCGTCCTTGGTGAGCTCAGTATGTGGAAGAGGTATGCTAACATCCTGCCACGATAACCACAATGCCTTAAGAATATGTCAAGGACCAATCTTGAATCTTGATTTCATTTTGTAATTCATGTCATAACATTCTACACTCTAAAAATCCTGCTGTCTAATTAAAAAAAAAAAAAAAAAAAGCTTTTCACGCAAACAACTGAACAGCAATTTTATTTAAATATAAATAAAACATCTGATTAAATTCACATGAGATGAAGACCCCAATCAGATCAATCTTCTAGAATAAGTTGTTTTATTCTTCATGAAGAGGGTCACCAACTCACGAGGGCTGCCATGTACACATGACAAATGACAAGGCGTTTTGCAATTTGGAAGTGTGCAAGGTAAAAAACAAAAACAAATGAAAACAAAACAAATATAAGAACATGTAAACAAAACAAGCAAACAGTGAGAAATATAAATCAAAAGGAATAAAACAAATCGAACAGCTTCAGTCTGAAGCAACAGCCCTTTGTAAACAAACCTCATGCATCCACACCACTAGGAGTCAGTATAAAGTACAAGAACAATAGGATGAAGAAGAGCAAGTAAAATATATTAAAAAAATAAAACCTTTAAACAATTATTAAAATGTGTTACATTTTCCACAGACAGTACCATTCAAAAATTTGGAGATATTTATTTCAAATGTTACAAAATATTTTTTTATTTCAAATCAAGTGATATTTTGAACTTTCTATTCATTGAAGAAAAAAGAAAAAAGAAATTCTAAGAAGCACAACTCTTTTAAACATTGATAATAAGAAATATTTACTGAGCAGCAAATCAGCATATTAGAATAATTTCTGAAGGATCATGTGACACTGAAGACTGAAGTAATGATGCTGAAAATTCAGCTTTGCCATCACAGGAAAATATTACACTTTAAAATATATACTTAAATGGGAAACAATTACTTTAATTTGTAATAATACTTCAGAATATAATTATTTTTTCAGTCAAATCACTGCAGCTTTGGTGAGCATTAGACATTTTTTTCAAAAGAACTAATTGAATTGAACTGAAAGAATCAAATCTTACCAAACCAAAACTTTGAACAATAGTATATTTCCTTGAAGGACAAACGTTTATATAATCCTACACTAAAAATAACAGCATATGAATTATTATGATACTCACCCAGATGTTGCCATCTTGATGGTATGGTTTCCAGTTTCTGCCTGTGTCACTGTAGAGCAGCCGGTAGCGTGTTGTCCAATCAGAGCTGCTATATCGACCCTGTGTGGCGATGGCTGTGACCTGTTTTCTGCTTCCTAGGTCGACCTGCAGCCACTGGTAATGATCACTGTCCAGCGGAGACCAGCCCCCTGCACCTAGAGAAAGTGTACAATACTCAGCATCTTGTTGTATTGATCTAAAATCTTTGTGGTTGTGTCACACAGGGGATTGAGGAAAACGGAACAGGAGCAAATGTTATGTATGCTCTTTTAAGAGTTTTCTTAAGGGTACAAATTGAATGGGTCATACTCTACAGGATAAGAGTTTTGTAATTTAACAAAGATAATGTGTTATGGTGTTGGGTCTACTGAACTAACTGGATATATAGAGAAGCATCTGTATTCTATTCTCACTTCTCTTGGAAGACTTAAGAACAGATTGTCTTACAGATGTTTTATCTCTGTGCTTTTAGCTGGAGGCTTTTGGACATTTGTTAAAGGGATATTTAAAGGATCATTAAATATAGTAAATCTAACCATTAGTATTAACAAAACAACCCCTTTTCAACCCCTCCTTTCCATCCACATGCCTCCATTCTGATACGTAATGCCCACTTCTTACAATCCAATCCAATGCACACATTTTTCTCTTTGAATATCCTGTCGCCAGGCCCACATTAAGAACACATAGGGCCCTGGGTCTATAGTAAACCCAAGAGTCATAGGCTGTGTTTACATTGGCACAAAAAATCAGATCTTTTGCTCACATCTGACACAGATCGGAATTAGTTGCACACGTGTAAACACAAAAATCCACATGAGATTTTCAAATGCCACTTCCAAATGTGGTTTTAAATCCGATACATATCCGATCTCTGGACATCCGACCTATGTCTAAACACGCATATCCGATTCCCATTGGAATCCCAAGTCATCACACGGCGAGGACGGCACGTTTTTGGCACGTAAAGGTAGCTTAAATGTTGTATTATGAAGCAGACGTGCTTGTATGCACTCGCACTAAAAATTCGCAGCTTTATTATTGAGGTGGGAACTTTATATATCTAACGTTATCTATTTTTCTAGTAAGAAATTGCACACACACACATACATTCAGCAGCTGAATTTCAACCTTTGCCCAGTTCATTTAAAAGAGACCGCCATATTGTTGTTTTTCTTAAGCCAAAAGCTTTACTGTACTCTCTCTCTCTCGCTCTCTCTCTCTATCTTGTGCGCTCTCTCCCTAGCTCGCTCGACAGTCGAACTCATTCAAAAAATGGAATTCTAAAACATAACTGTAGATAAAAATAACAAACGCAAATTACCTTTATTTTCCAGTCTATATTCGTTCAGTCAGAATTCGCGCTGCAAAACATCCATGACACTGACAGCTGTTAACTTATCCATTCTGGCAGGTAATCATGGCCACCCGGCGTGAAATATATAAATAATTTTGATAGCACGGCCATCTAAAACCTGATGGTATACCATGTGCATGTAAAACTATCAATGCCAATCATTTTGGGGCAGGAAGTAATGTAAACACAGATATCGGATACCAGTCGCGTCTAAGGTGAATGTAAACACGCCGGCCAAAAAATCGGATATGGTCAAAAGATCGGATCTGTTAAGACTTGCAGTGTAAATGCAGCCATAGTAGCCTATCTTGCTGCCACAACTTTTTCTACCACAGGAATAATTCGTATTTTTTTTAAAAACAAACAAAAAATGTATCTTTAACACAGAAAGATACAATGTATTGTATCTCTACATAAAATAAAATATTCCAGGCTATGACACATTAAAGGGTCATGAAACCCTAGAACACATTTTTTGAGATGTGAACAGATATGTACACGTAGCATGTCACTGAAAACTACTCTAATAGCACTCATAAAGTTAATCAACAAGTGTAAAATGGTTATTTTTGCACTCTCGAAGTGCACCAGATTAATGAATTTATCTTTAAAATGTACAACAATTTTGCCCCCGTACCCCCCTAGACAGACCAAGGATTTTACCACCTCTGCCTCGTTTAGAGCCAGGAAAAACCCAATATTATTGTGAGTGTGTGTGCGTGTGAGAGAGAGAGAGATTCTGGTGGTCACTCATCAGGGCCGGATTGGGACTCATTTTCAGCCCTGGAATTTCATGCCTTAGACCGGCCCACTTTAATTCACGACTGACCATATTAAAATAATGTAATTAAAACCTCAGTATATAAGTCTAATAGTGCACTGTTCTCTACAGCCTTGTAATTAATTGTATTTTTCAAAAATATCTTCAAATACCCCCCCAAAAAATATTAATAAATAAATAAATGAACATTATAGTACAAAAAATGCTAAATCTTGATATAGAGTCCTTTTTATTGTTATAATAATGATTTTATAATGTGAACCATTGATTAATTCTCTAACCATCTAGTGGCTTTAGTTAAAAATGCATGTTATTTTAATTTTAATTTAGTGTTTGCTTTCCAGTAGATGGCTGCAATCGTCCACTAAACCAAGGCACATTTCTCATGTCTATCATTATGAATGAAATTGAGAAATGTAGATCTTTATTAAAGTGGATTTAACACAAAATCTTGCTATTTTATATAAATGTATATAGTTAAATTATTACAATTTGAGTCAAATAACACAAAATACCATAAATCCCCCAAAATTGCACAACTTTACAGTAAAATATTAAAGTATTACATTTGTTTAAAAAAAAGTTACATTATGTTACAAAATCACATTTTACAGAAAAATTTAAATTGTCGGCCAATGTGTAATAGCATAGCAAGCAACATAATATAAGTGATAGGCCCTATTTTGTATTATTTGCCTACTATTATTACGATATGAGTAATAGCTGCATACATGCCTTTATGTTTTGCATGTTTCCCCTCTTCCTTTTTATTTATTTACGTTACTTAAATCAGCCTCCGGTAGCTTAGACCTTTTATCTTACCATAATTTAGTGTTGATTTAGAACTTGTCCCACTCTCCTTACAGACATCACCTCATCCCTTCTTCTCGTATACTTTTGAGTGAGTTGTCTTCTCTGGGCACACACTCCGAGTCCCTCCCGACCAGGTTAATTTACCCCCAGAGTGACATGATATCATTGACGTTACGTGCAAATGAGCGGTAAAAACCTGATCGCGCATTCGTTTGTAAGTTTTTTCCAGCCCGGGTGCCCCGTGCCGCCCCCGGCAAGATGCCGCCCTGGGCCGTTTCCATGTGGCCCATGCCTAAATCCATGACTGACTGGTTTTAAGGAAAAAGTTAGACTACTCAGCTTAGAACATTTTGCGCCATCAACAGTTTCTAGAGCATTCATATTTCAACCCAGTGCCATTACAACACCGGCCTTCGTGGCCAAATAAACAGACCGGCCCACCGGGAATTCTCCCGGTGCTCCCGATTAGCCAATCCGGGCCTGTAACTCATCCAATACAACAATGATATAAATAATTTAATAAAAATAAAAAATCGTTAAAAATGTTAAAGGTAGAGTAGACCCAACGCCCGCCGGCCGGCCAATGACCACACCATCCCCCTTGAATTTTTTTTACAATTCGACCTCTGCCTATTGTTGTCATTCAGAGACATGTGTCGTATAAGTGCTCGTTTTCTCAGTGCTACAATACAAATACGTTTCCCTGCGACATGACCAGAGCTGAAGTTTTGGTGCATGTGGTTTGTTTTGCTGTTGTCTACCAGCACAAATGGAAAATATGTTCGCATGAGATCGTATTACAGTGGATAATTTAAATGTATCAAAAGTGCTGTTCATTCACCTCTGCCTGCTCTGCCTTCGGACACACCTCAGTAGCACATGAGTGTTGTTTGTATTTTGCCCGCGATGCGGTCAAAAGTGGAATTTGAATACGAACACATGAAAAATACGATTGTTACAGTATATACACGCGGAGCGTGCATATGATCGATTTCAGCGCAGAGCTCCGTGATGAGTACAACAACACTTCATATGCAGAATAAAGTATGTGTGTTTAAAGTTTTTATAGACGTATTTCACACACTTCTCCTGCTTCAAACATGAACCAGCATGGTGTATGCGCACATATTTCATCATGTCTTCTTCAAATGAAATATTTGTGCAAACTGGACACTGATAACGTGGTGTCTGAACGCGATGACACAATTATTCTAATACACAAAAGACTGATTTAGACCGAAAATTCAAAGAAGAAAGGGCAAAAAAGTAACTATGTCTTTATTCTTTCTGTGTTAAACTATGTGTTGTTTATCACAAGACTGTAGTGCTCGTAAACATAATGAAAATATTATTAGCCCTTTTAAATATTCTTGCACATTTCTCCCTTGTACTTTTTGTTTGTTGTAATTTTTCTTCGTGATCATATATTAATATTCATTATTCTATATAATGAGTGTGTTGTAGGTCTGTGTTTTATTGGTTGTTTATTCTGTGGGTTTGTAGATTTCATGGAATTTAATATGTGAACTTCATTTAACAAAATTAATTTCTTGTTTTTTGGACAGTTTTTTTTTTGTTAAAATTAATTAAAATCGTCTGTAACAAAATCTACTCAATTTTGTCATTGAGGATTAATCTATTCTTATTGAGTAATTCCAAAAATGAGTAGTTTTCGATTGACAAGCATTTCCGATTGCAGTGCGCGCTTTTAAGAAATGAGGTGGAGCTTCCTGCAGCAGACAGTGTGAGGACATTTCTGATGGCGCTCTTTTTGGGGGCTTTGCTTAGTTTCGTGTTAATATTAACAAACCTATTAGTAAACCTATTTAGTAAAATTAGTAAAATAGTAAACCTATTGAACACTGCTATTAAATGGTTTATGTTCACGAGGCCTGGCTTTACTGTATTCCCCCTGACAATGTGGAGGCTGACAACGATGACGATCTGACAACGCTATTTTTCTAATTTTTTGACAAAGGTAAGGAAGATAATTTAATTTATTTCTTAAAACTGTTGTTAATTGTCCAGGTTGTGTGTTATTACCACCAACAAAGTAGGAAATGAATGGCTAAAGCAGATAAGCTAAAACTATTAGCCTATCGCTACCATTCAACAGTGTATGCCTTTCCAGTGCTCATGCACTGCTCCCTTTCCAGCCCTTATAATGATCATTTCAACATGTTGTTTAACTCTTGCAACAAACTATGAACATAGATTCATTTGGTTGCACAGTATAATTAGGTATTAGAGTCACAAAAATGAATTAAAGTGCAAAAAAATGCAGTTAACCGTTAAAACGTCTAAATGAACTCGTGTGTTTTTTTCTCCTATGTGTTTTTTAATAAGTGCAACATAATGAGATGGTGGTGTAAAATCTGCAGATTGCAACAAGGCCTGATCTTTTACATTACAGACTACAACACCGGTCATCTGTAAACTGTAAAAAGTAATATGCCATATCTACTCCATAAAATTTTGCCAACAGATTACAAGCAATATTATTAATTAAATTCAACAAATAGAATTGAGTTAGAATTAATCAAATTAATTCCTTAAATGTCAATCATTTAAAACAAGTAAAATTTAAACGAAAATATCTGAATAACAGACAGACATCAAAGATGAATTAAGAACTCTTTATTTTTTATTGCCAACACTGAAGACACCTGATGATAACAAATAGAATCACTGAAGGAAAGAGAAACATGAATTAACAGACGTTTAGATGTTGATGTTGATTTTATTGGAAATTTTTTTGTTACCATTATGATGATCAGTGTTTCATTTAGTTGGGCAGTTTGACTCTTTGCTTTTTATGTCAGTTTGCTGATAATAACTTATTAGCACAATATTTTTTATATTAGTCCATCATTTCCAATCCAGCTGTAAATGTCAGCTTTGTAAAAAGTGTGAAAATATTATTTGTGAATTTGTAAGATGGATAAATTGCTAGGTGCAACATTAGTCTAGGCAAGACAAAATAGTCAGACATTTTATTCCAAAAGTGTTAAAAATATCATTTCCACCACAGAATGAAATTAAGCACATCATTTGAGATATGGTGGAATATGGTGGGAATTTTCATGACTTTTAGACAAACTAGCTATTCTACAGGAGCAAAAATGCCCACAAAGAAACATCCAAATATGAATACTATATTCTAGTTTATTATTATTATTATTATTATTTTTATCTGTATCTGTATTGGTATGACAAACACAAATTGGATGTCCTTTAAACTAAGAGTGCCTAAATGCAAAGCTGATATTTAGAAGTAGGGATGTCCCAATCAAGTTTTTTTGTGGGCCCAATCCGAGTCATTGAATATTGAGTATCTGCCTATAACGAGTCTCCATCCAATACTTGTATTTTTCTGGTGCTCGGTGCCTACTTCAAGTTCATTAAAGTTATTAAAATCCATCCAATGTATACAAGGATGTGCAGAGTTTCTCAGGGGTAGGGGTTTAAATGTAAAAAAGGGGCATCATTACAGAGTAATTCTAATATACTACAGAAGTCATATTTATAGCAAGCATGAAGCTTGTGGTGTCAGAATGCCAGTCTGTCAGTCAAGTCCGAAGCAAGTTGCAACCCATAGCAACGTGTTATGGCAGCGACCTCTCAGACAGTCTGACGTCAGATAAAAATAAAAAGTAAATAAATGACTGTGACGAGCAGGGCGGGCGAGAGCCGTGAGGGAACGGCGCGAGGCCGGTGACGCGAGTGTTAATGATCGTCACCTGTGAGGCGCACCGGCCTCGAGTCCCTCACGGAGGAGCTCCGGGAGCATAAAAGGAGGAGCGACGACAGTGAAGGAGGAGAGAGGACCAGGCCTGGACTTTATTTTATGTTTTATTATGTTTGTGTGGCCGGCAGACGTCCGCGAGGGTCTGCCGGCATTACTTTCGTTTTGTTCTGTGGTTATTTTATATTAAAGTTTTGTTAAACGTTCGCCGGTTCCCGCCTCCTTCTTCCCGTACTTACTAACTGTGTTACAATGACTTTCGAATGATTTGTTACAAAAGTGTGCATCAAACATGCTAAATACAGAAGCTTGCATGTGTGACGCGCTAGAACAGTCCTGATTGGCTCTCTCACATCACATCATTTGAGCTTCTTTTTCTTTTAATGGAAGTTGGCAAACCCACTTGAAGGTGCAAACCACCACCAACTGTGCAATATCTGCATGACAGCTGACATAAAAGAAACAAGCAGGCTTAGGATAGCCGATAACGATCAGTTAAAAAAAATGCTTAATAGACCCGCTTGGGACTTCCCTATTTAGAAGTAAATCCACTCCTTTAAATTCCAAACTATCTTCATAGAAAACATAAACTAGGATGGCACTGCAGGCAACCAAAGGGAGAGTCAGAGTGAGGACATGAAGTGAGGGTCAGCAGATTAGGGTGTCCTGGGATCAGTACAAGACAGAAGCTTAAGAGAGTGTAAAGGAGCCAGGGGACATCTACTCCAATGCCACCTGCAACCTGCCACCAAGGCAGATGTTATGAGGAGATAAAGAGAGCAGAAGAAGGGCACTGGAAGGACACCAGCAGCTGAGAAAGAGAGGAATAAAACAGGTAGCAAAAGACAACATAGCTCCTAGAATTGTTACTTTAGGTCCAGATAAAAAAAAAAAAAAAAAAACATATTCAATGAATCTGAAAAAACAAGAGAGGAAAGAACTGAAAAGATGAAAAATAAATTGCATTATGTTGGTCTAAACCCTGCCTGATGGGATATCTGTGTAGCCTTATAGATGTGGCATGTAAGATTTTGTGATGATAATGTACCTAGGCGATGATAAATCATACGGCATAATTTTTGAATAGTTTACCATCTGCTAACATGCTGACACTAAAAGAAAGAGACTCGCAACCTATGTGATTTGCTATGCCCATTTTAGTGATTTGTTTTTGCATTGTGTTCTTATGACTTTATTGACTTGACAACATTAACCTATTTGATCACTTCTGGATTCAAATGTGTTCATATGCAGACATTACGTTTGCAGTATTGGTTTCCTATTTCCAGTCTTTTTTTAATGGCATTTTGTCAGGACAACATAAATTATATATACACTGAAATGATCAGCAAACAACAATATACACTTACAGTATTGGTTTCTTATACAAGATGGAGGAGAGACAGACAGCTGTAGGCAAAGTGATGCCACAGGCAGAACCGTATCAATGGAAGTATGCTGCACATTAATCACAGAATGATCTGTCTGAACTCATAATTAAAATGCTGTCATTACTGTTTTATCATTTTCATGCTTGAAATTTTGCCTCAGTTTCATTTTAAGTCAGGGAAAAGCATAAACTATCAAACATCATCCACCATTTGAATGAAAGAAATGGTTACTTTAATATATATATTAAACAGTGTACACAAAATGTATATAAAATAGACAGAAAAAGATTTAATTCACCCAGGAAACTAATTTCAACTTTGTAAGAATCCAGGAGAAAGAAAGAGAAAAGGAAATAAAGGACATGGATCACTGCTCACATTCCTTATATTAGTCCCTCAATCTCATGCATGGACACATTGGTATTCAGCTGAGCTTGGGGTACATGACTGAATGCTGGGGGACTGAACCTTCCTACCCCTCTGTCATTCACCTCAGTTTTCCCACCTCTCCCTCTCATTAGTTTCCAACAGGCTATTTTGTTTCCCACATACAGCCGTCTGTCCCTTCCCATCTCCAGCTGTGAGGGCCAAACAGGTTTCTGATGAAGCGAGATTTGACCTTTCCCTCAGATTCATCTCACAGATGAACTGCTGCTAAATAGATGCCCTTCCTGTCGAATGAGAGCAGGGGACGCCTAAGCAAGTCTCAAATCTGATCTCTGGATTTGAGAGGATGCCGAGGGTGGACCGCGAAATGGCTGTGTGCATCTCACACACCAGAGCGCCGTGATTACAGCTGACCTTCAACAGGCCATTTGCTGATGTAAATCCATATGAAAAATGTGAAGTGATGGATGTGTTTCATATAGTGTCAAGGTCTTTAGGACACTATGAGTGAAAGCTGCGTGAGCTGTGTCATAAATGCATGTTAAACCACTATGCTTCTAAAAAGATCTAATGAACAGCATGGAAACATAGCCATAGGTTAACCTTTGTTCTCGAGGAATTGGGTTAGATAGGCCGGCCTATTTCTATACTTTATAATACACAAAGGCAGCATAAATGTAAGGCCTGACCCATCCTATATAGACTATACAAAGCAATAGAAACAATGCAATGGTAGAAAATCTACTAAACTAGAACAACCTATTGATTAAACAGGACCAATCCGGCTTTGTCATCCGTGTATAATTATTACTTATATTGATTTATTGTTTATTATATTTTGAGGTGTTGGGCTTCTACATACAAAAACACATTCAGACAGCAGGAATGCAAGGGCTGCTGTCTCTTCACTATATATACACGGATCTCTTCACATAATACACGGATCAGTACACTGATAGTGAACACATGCGTTCTTTCTCAAGTTTATACGTTCACTTAAAGGATTAGTTCACCCAAAAATGGAAATTATGTCATTAATGACTCACCCTCATGTCGTTCCAAACCTCTTAAGACCTCCGTTCATCTTCGGAACACAGTTTAAGATATTTTAGATTTAGTCCGAGAGCTTTCTGTCCCTCCATTGAAAATGTATGTACGGTATAATGTCCATGTCCAGAAAGGTAATAAAAACATCATCAAAGTAGTCCATGTGACATCAGTGGGTTAGTTAGAATTTTTTGAAGCATCGAAAATACATTTTGCTCCAAAAATAACAAAAACTACGACTTTATTCAGCATTGTCTTCTCTTCCGGGTCTGTTGTCAATCCGCGTTCACGACTCCGCAGTGACGCTGCTGACGTAAGGGCATATGCACACTTACGCACCATTTAAAAAAATATAGCAATACCAAAATACAAACAATGTAGAATAGCTTGAATACAGCGTGCGTCTCCCTCAGACTGTAAACGAAGCTTGGGCGCACCAGATAACACGTCAGCAGCGTCACTGTGGAGTCGTGAACAATAGACCCGGAAGAGAAGACAATGCTGAATAAAGTCGTAGTTTTTGTTATTTTTGGAGCAAAATGTATTTTCGATGCTTCAAAAAATTCTAACTAACCCACTGATGTCACATGGACTACTTTGATGATGTTTTTATTACCTTTCTGGACATGGACATTATACCGTACATACATTTTCAATGGAGGGACAGAAAGCACTCTGACTAAATCTAAAATATCTTAAACTGTGTTCCGAAGATGAACGGAGGTCTTAAGAGGTTTGGAACGACATGAGGGTGAGTCATTAATGACATAATTTCCATTTTTGGGTGAACTAACCCTTTAAGACATAACCGACTATGCTTGCTAGGATACTAGCCAAGACCGGCATGTTGACATACTTTTGTGTGAATTTGTCCATTCAAGAACAACACTTGAAAGAGACCTCAATATTTGCAGGCTGTACACGCGCTTCCGCATGCGCGCTTCGGATGAGTGCACAAATCTTCTCACAGAGCTTGCGCAAGTTCTCNAAAAACTACGACTTTATTCAGCATTGTCTTCTCTTCCGGGTCTGTTGTCAATCCGCGTTCACGACTCCGCAGTGACGCTGCTGACGTAAGGGCATATGCACACTTACGCACCATTTAAAAAAATATAGCAATACCAAAATACAAACAATGTAGAATAGCTTGAATACAGCGTGCGTCTCCCTCAGACTGTAAACGAAGCTTGGGCGCACCAGATAACACGTCAGCAGCGTCACTGTGGAGTCGTGAACAATAGACCCGGAAGAGAAGACAATGCTGAATAAAGTCGTAGTTTTTGTTATTTTTGGAGCAAAAAGTATTTTCGATGCTTCAAAAAATTCTAACTAACCCACTGATGTCACATGGACTACTTTGATGATGTTTTTATTACCTTTCTGGACATGGACATTATACCGTACATACATTTTCAATGGAGGGACAGAAAGCACTCGGACTAAATCTAAAATATCTTAAACTGTGTTCCGAAGATGAACGGAGGTCTTAAGAGGTTTGGAACGACATGAGGGTGAGTCATTAATGACATAATTTCCATTTTTGGGTGAACTAACCCTTTAAGACATAACCGACTATGCTTGCTAGGATACTAGCCAAGACCGGCATGTTGACATACTTTTGTGTGAATTTGTCCATTCAAGAACAACACTTGAAAGAGACCTCAATATTTGCAGGCTGTACACGCGCTTCCGCATGAGCGCTTCGGATGAGTGCACAAATCTTCTCACAGAGCTTGCGCAAGTTCTCTTTCGCGCCTTGCTCTCGAATGTTTAAATTGGCAAGGCTTAAATGAGTTTAGTTTAAACGCAGATAGCAACGTGTGCTGTTCAGGTCTCACCTGCGCTCGTGCGCTATCAACACCCGGGTGATGACGGCGTAAATGACTGCTCACATAGAGCATACGGCACTCGCATTGAACAACGTTTAGGGGAAGCCAGAATGCGTATCCATCGACAGAAACAAACATTAGCCTAACTCTGTCTGTCTGTTTTATTTATTTTCTGCAAACCATATTAAAGACGCGTATGCGTCGTCAGATATGATATAAACCGCGGTGCAAGTGCATGCCGAACCGAGTGTGCAGAACGGTACGGTTCGATTTTTTACAGAAAACCGTTTCAACTCTTGCAAATAGTCTTATAGTCTTATAATAGTCTAATAGTCTAAAAATCTTATATTCAGGTTTTATAGTTCTGTCTCACATTTTGACTTTATTATAAATTGAGAAATGTTTTATTTGTACTTTAAATAATTCATCAACCACACCTCAAAGCTACGGGATATCTATATGATATGATCTTCCAGACAGAAAGATGGATGGATGGATGGAATGATATAGATAGATGGATTGATGGACTGGTTGGTTGGTTGGTTGGTTGGTCGGTTGATTGATTGATTTGATTGATTGATTGATTGATTGATTGATTGATTGATTGATTGATTGATTGATTGATTGATTTATTGGACAAGATTTTAAAAAATGTACAAAGATAGTTCATAACATTTCAAAACTGTCGAGAATAATACACACAAAAAAGCCAAAGGCTTATTTCCATTGTGGTCCTATATGTTTATAAAATGGAAGAACAGATCATATATGGAGAGAAATCACCATCAAGTTTAGCATCTCACAATACATCACCTTCAAATTAATAGTAAAAAAGCCATTTTTATTTCCTTTCTAAAACACTTATAAATTTTATCTGCTTTATACAAAAAGGTAAATCATTCCAGGCTATAGCACTAGTATATAAAAAAGAATTCATCCCAATTAAACTTAAATCTACAAGGAAAAATATCAGTGCTATTCCCCCTTGTGGGATGACTATCTACATTTCTTGAGACACTTTTCTTTATTATTTTAAATGCCAACATTAAGAAAAGTTACCCGTTTTTCAACTTTTAAAAAACTAAGTTCTCTAAAATGTTCATAATTTGGATGGATGGATAAATGGAACGATAAAAATAGATGGAGGAATGGATGAATGGAAGATGGACGGATGGATAGTTGGAACGATATAGATAGACGGACGAATGGATGGATGGCTCATGGATAGATAGATGCATGCATTAAGATTACAGCAGGATATCACTACCAACTGTCACCCATCAAAGTAGTTAAATACCAATTCTGCTTTCTATTGATTTTGTGCTCTCTTTAAAATACATTAGGTAGGCTTAATAATGCATCACTGGTGGAGAAAGAATGTTGGATGCTGATATATGGGCATTACCTACAACAGTCTTGCTGCTCATCTAACTATAACTAATCAGTCTTCCTCTGTGACATCCTCTGGTCCCGCAGCAACCTGCACTCTGGTACGACTGGGCACTTCTGATGCTGTCAAAACGATCTTTTCTTGGCCCTCCAGTTCAGTGACATTGGAAATCGTCACAGTCATTGTCCTAAAGCTAATTATATTTTAAAAACTCAATTCAGTGGAACATGTGCTGTATGGATGTGGATTTCATTAGAGAGTCCCCAGTGTCATTGCTATTCATGATATTGAGTAAAAAAGAAAAATTCTCAGTGTGTCATATATAAAAATGTCATACTCCATCGACAGGATGAGGTCCAGACATCACCCTATTATTCACAGTCTTAATGACTAAATAACTTTGTGCAAGATCGATGACAACTGCATATCTGCATGAGAATTCTGGGCAAAAATGACACAACTGACAGAAATAACCTCTTCTCAACTCTGATAAGGCGTCATTAACATGCAATATGGCCTATGACTTTCATACAGAAATAAGAATCCAATTTCTGATGATACTGGGGGGAAAATGACATATATCACCTAGACTTCCAATAAAAAATCAACTCAAATCTGAGTGTTTCTTCAAACATTACTCACCTAGGTGTCTCTAAAGTACACTGGGGTTTATAAGGAAGAATCACCATTGAGCACAAAGCTGTCATGTCATTGATATGAAGCCTCATGTGTGCAGACTGGCAGGTTGGAGAACATGTTCACTGGACACCACTGTGCGGCTTCAGAGTGACTGGGAACCCTGTGTCGCTATGGTGACTGCTGATGGAGGCAGTGCCAGAGGGCATATCCCATTGCTTATTCTCACAAACCCCACCGGCCTTCAGTGAGAAAGGTGGATGAATTGAAATGCCGGCTTTACATACACCTGGAAGCTGCTGTTACCACATTAACATGCCAATCTTGTGTGCCTTTATGCTGTCTGAACTTTTAAGTCCATCACTGAAGTCAATCTGGTTATATTACAATAAAACCAAGCAAACAACAACTATATGTAGTGGTTAGACATACCATCCTCCTAAATGCATTGTATGTACAGGAGGTATTAAAGGAATAGTTCACCCAATAATAACAACTCTATCATTATTTATTCACCCTCACATCCTCACAAACCTGATTTCATTTATTTTGTGGAACACAAAAGGAGATGCTTTGAGGAATGTGTGGGACCTTTTCCATGCAATATGAATTCTATGGCTAATAACGCTAAATGGAGGATATTAAAATTGTATAATATTGAATTAAAATGAAATTAAACAATTGACTTTAATGAAAAAAATTAAATTTAATATTTTTTTAACTTCAAAATCAAGTTGAAACTGCAAGTGAATCACAATGTTATTGTCACGATCACCATCTGTTCCTGTTACGTTCCTGCTCACTCCGGACTACATTCCCCATAATCCTCTCTGCCATTCACCTGCACTCATTCTACCAATCACCACACTAATCACCACACCCAGCTGCCACGCATTACCAGGACTATAAAGGACTTTCACACACACCACCTCACCGCGAAGTCTTGCTAACATTGTTACAATTCTGAGCGTTTATTCCCTGTCTGCCTGTTTTGTTACTGTTTCTGCCTGACTCCTGTTTAACGACCCATCGCTGCCCGCCTCGATCCTTTGCCTGTACCCTGACTACGATTCTGCCTGTCCCTTGCTGTTCCTGTTTACCCCTGTTCGACCCAGCCTGTACGACCATGCTCTCGTTTAATAAAATGCTGCACTTGGATCCCCTGTCTGAGTCTCTAATCGTTAGTTATATACAAAATTTAAATAAATTTTAACTAATGTGTTTTTTAAACATTAAGTGAATGAAAGGTCATCTAAAATAAAAATTGCAAGCAACAATCTAATATTATTCAGTTCTATTTTAGTAATATTTATATACAATTATCGTTAATATTTTTAATTAGATTTTATTTTTATATTTTCAGTTTTATTTTAATTGTGATATGTGCTCGTCTTTTTTTTTTCCATTTAGCTTTAATTTATTATATTTCAGTTTTAGAAATTTTAGAACTTCAACTAAAACTTGTTTATTTCAGTTAGTTGCAAAGGCAAAATTTTTTGTTTTTTTCTAGTTTTTATTTTATTTTATCAAAGACTTTAAATAGATTTGTTAACAATAAATTACTGATATCATCTAATTCTAATAAATAATAATAATATTAAAAATCATCCGATGGTCAAAATATTAGTAGTAATATATTATGCATAGGAGTGACACTCATTCATGTGAAAGTCAATCAAGATTTAGCGATCTACAGTAAACTTGCGAATGTTTGGCCTTTACTTAAAGACTTAAGATTCCAACACCAATATTTGAACAATGTTTTACAATACAAAATGGTACAGTAACAGTAATTTATTAAATTGTGTCAGGAGTGCACATCAATCATGCTGAATCTAACTGAAATTTATAATCACATAAAAAGAGAACACATACCTATTCAGCTGCACCTGATTCCATTTTTTTTTATGATCACAAGAATGCACAAAACAACTCCATTAAAGGGTTTTAAGTCCAAAGGCTTAGACATTTAGAAATATATTGATAAAATATCATGTTTACGTCACTTTGAGAATTTCGATTAATTTTCTTTGAAATTATGCTATTATTGCAATCCGAGGAGGTTCAAGCGATCTCTCTGTCTCTCTATTCTGTTATCCTTTCAGCCAGAGCAAAAGAGGGAGCTCATGAGTAGAAAACAGGAGTTATGAGTTATACGAGTTAAAGGGTTAGTTCACCCAAAAATGAAAATTCTGTCATTAATTACTCACCCTCATGTCATTCCACACCCGTAAGACCTTTGTTCATCTTCGGAACACAAATTAAGATATTTTTGATAAAATACGATGGCTCAGTGAGGCCTCCATTGACTGCAAGATAATTAACACTTTCAGATGCCCAGAAAGCTACTAAAAACATATTTAAAACATTTAATGTGACTACAGTGGTTCAACCTTAATGTTATGAAGCGACGAGAATACTTTGTGTGCACCAAAAAAAAAACGAAATAAAGACTTTATTCAACAATATCTAGTGATGGGCGATTTCAAAACACTGCTTCATGAAGCTTTGAAGCTTTACAAATCTTTTGTTTTGAATCAGTGATTCGGAGCACGTATCAAACTGCCAAAGTCATGCCCCACAGTGGTGAACCATTGAAATTTCGAAACACTTAGAGGTAACGAAGCCTCGTTTACTGAAACTTTGGTAGTTTAATACACGCTCCGAACCACTGATTTGAAACAAAAGACGTGACTTAACAACATTTCTCATAAAGTTGCACCCCCCCCCAAAAAAACAGGGGGATACTCTGCTTGCCAGAATAAACAACAAAAAATAAATTAATACAGACATTCAAAGAACACCCATATAGGCAGAGATAGTCTCCTCAAGAAAGAAAGATTTATATGCAGCGTACACTGTGCCTAAAGGCTTTTATAAGAATTTGTAATACAAGGCAGTTACAGTAGCAATTAATACTACAGTATTTTGTGTACATAATACAGCCCAGTGATTCAGTGAGCTTGGAAAAACATGCAATTTAAATCCTTTAAAATCAGTCCACAACCTCCACAGACTCCCACAGAGAGGCTCATACATGAAACATCCATTTGGATCTGAATTTGCTCTCCCTTGAGAGCCTATCAATGCAAAAAAAAAAAAATGCTTTTGATGCAAAATTAATAGTGGGTTCAATTCTTTCTACATTTCCCCTCATAAAAAAAATTGATCTTGTTCTGTCACAGATGCCAAACTAAACTTTAGAGACGTCCTACAAGGACACGAGAACTTACATTTTAATTAAACAACATTTTTAATGAGCGACGAGGAACAAAATGAAAATAATAAATATGTGAATTGTGCACATATCGCCAAGATAAATCACGGCGTTGTCACATCTGTTGCAGATTTTCGCTCAATTAGTCCTAAGCACATAGTGTTTTCCGAAAGCACAGTTTGGCATAATGGGATGAGCCATTGCAATCCAGTAATTCACGCCTGGAGTTATTGAAGTAATGACTCTGCGGTGCCATATAGTGCATGAATGTTTATTGAAATGACACAAAACTATATCAAGTCTGAGCACCTGTGAAATTGAAGTGTGTAATATATTGCTGTCATAAAACAACAGCTCAAGAGTGTTTATTGAGGTATTGTGTTGAGAGGGGGGGAAAAGGGTCTGTTCATTCTGCAATTCACATTGGTGGGCGCGAATATATGTATGAGCAAGTATTATGAAAATGCTTTACAGTACCTCCTCTTTTGTTTAGCTTAGCGTATCCAGGTGCATAGCCACTGGTGAACACTGAGGAGCTGGTGAAGGCATTATGGGGGAGTGGTGTGACCAGAGCTTCATCACATTTTTCTGTAGAAGAAAAAGAGAAAGAAACATTACAATCACATGAAATAACACAACATAAAGCAGTGAAGCAGCACTTCAATTTCAAATCTATTAGTAAAAGCACTCTTGCCACAAGATGCAGGAAGAAATGAGAGATGCCAATGTTTACTGAGCTGAGATGCACATCATGGCAGACCTTTTCTGACTGCAGGCTCTATTAACACTAGCATATTAAAGAGTCAAAGCATTTGGAGGATGGAGGCTGTGCTCCTGTTGCTCATTACTCAGGTCTGAGGGCTTCACGGTTACAAGGCTTAAAATGCCAAGACAATTTTTTTCCAGTACATATGAAGAAAATTAATACTGAGCTGATTTTAGTCATCATGTTCAAGAACACTCAAGATATGTTGATGTGTTGTAAAAAATGTTAATTATGAAGTGACTATCAGTTTATCAATTGTTGATCAGTTTCAGCAGAATCAGCTGAATATGTTCAGTAATACATACAATAAGTATAGTGGGCAATGTGTGCAATGCACCCTCAAATGATAAAAGTGTAGCAGGACTGGCATATTCAACAGCATGTCTAAATAATAATAATGTTCGCTGAAAACACTGTGATGGGTTGTTAAAGGTAAATGGCAATAAGACCAGTGTAGCAACGTGTTATAATTTGACTTAAAATCAAAAGACAAAAGTGATGTTTATGTTTGTTTAAAATCTGAGATTTACACTTCACAAAACTGACATGGATAAAGGGTTATCTGCAATTTCAAACTTTCTTATACACAAACTATTAACAGTAAATTCATACTACAACTAACCTTATTAAATACACTAAGCATATTTTTTATGTAGCAATACATTTTATATAAATTAAATGTTATATAATATATAGTAACATGCTTTATTACATCATATAAAATGTATATATAACATTTTATATTATGTATATCATAATATGTTTTTTAAATGTATCTAATAAATATAATAAATATTTCTTATACAGTATATTAAATAAAATGTTTATTATTTTATTGTAAATTTAATAGGAAAACAAAATACCAGTACTAACATTTCTTTCTCTCTACTTTAATTTCGTTCAAATGACTTCACTTTATCTTTCTTTTCTTTTCCTTTCTTTTTTCTTTTTTTTTAATTTAATTAAATTTTCAATAAAAATAGGCTGTATGAATATGGTATTATTTGGAATTGTCAGTGTTTAGCGATTTAATTGATTAATCAATCAATCAATTTTTATAACAATCAACCATGAAAATTCCTGAAAGCTGACATTCCTAATGTGTTGCATGCACTTTATAAAATGAGTTGAAATTAAAACAAATATTATTGGAGTACATTTTACAAGAAAAGTCTTTCTACTTCAAAAATTTCACATTTAATTGTTACATTTGTGTTATATGCCAAATGTACTAACAATTTGAGTGAAAATTGTTTGTTCACTATTGTTTTTCAGTGTACACTTGTCTGTTCACCTTGACATCTTGTAGCATAAAAGTGACTGAAAACCATATTGAGGCAAAGAGCGACAGTTCAGATGTGACAAGAGTTCAACTTTATGACAATTCAAGAAGTACAGCAAGTTTCAAAATGTTTACTAAATCAGATTTCATGCTGTTGTCCTTTTTTTCATACAACTGAAGACAACAGTGTATGCCAAACTGGACAAATATCCAAATGATGAATGGCAAGAAATGATATGGCATATGCAAAGACAGCTTCCAGACACAAACTGTCCCAGAAGAGCCAGCAGAAATGACTGATAGTGGCAGTTTGGTGTATTCAATATGAAAACACATCCCCTATATTAGCTTTCAGCCGTTCACTCAATCAGAAACCCTGTACGGAGGGAGGACTTGATCATATGTGAGAAGGGTAGAGACATCTGACATCTGATTCTAATGAGTATCTGCCATGTTCAAACAATATTTAGCTGTTTGTCTCCAAATCCCAAGTCAAATCAGTCTTTTGACCAGGAGTATCAAACAGTAATGCATTCACAGATGGCTGTCTAAACCAAGATCTATGTCTTTTATAACTCTTGTTCTCACCAGACAATCCACATTACTCAGAGGACACACGAAAATAGTACACTCTGTCATTTGTGCCTTCTCAACTTGTTGGTGGATACAAGATGTACCCAATTACAGCTGACATTATAGTGTCAAACCGTCATAATTACTGTCATCTGCATTGCATTACAGTGACAGATGGAAAACAAACAATTAATGATTTAAGAAAATAAAACATTATTGTTTCTCCTGAGAACCCAGTGATAAAACATGTAGACTTGCTTCAGGGAGTGAAGATGAGCATCCAGTCATCAATGTCAACTGAGTTTAAGGCATGAAATGTTATGTTATAAACTATGTTATCACAACCATAAATGTTCTAATTATACACCTGTAACGGAGGCTGGCAAGTAGTTGTGTGAGTAAACCTCACTCCCCTGGCCTTAAGAGGTAAGCTAGCGACTGATGCTAGAGGATGCAGTCTTTAGCCTCCTTATTAGTGTCTTATTATCTCCCAAGCCAGAAACCCGGGTTCGAGGCCCACACAGTGTGGGGCGAATAGGAACTGAGGGGGTATATTGGTGCCCTTACCTGGATGGGAGTGAGGTTTAGGGGGGGTTGAGTGTAACAGAGGACAGCTAGTAAGAGCTGTGCAGGTAAAATCTTACTCCCCATGCCTCAAGAGGCGCACTAGCAACTGACGCTAGAGGCTGCAGTCTTTAGCCTCCTTATTAGTGTGCCTACCTCCCACACTGGAGACCCGGGTTCGAGGCCCACAGACCAGGGCAAATAGGACCTGTGGGGTTACAGTGGTGCCGTGACCCAGTTGGGAGTGAGGTTTAGGGGGGGTGAGTGTAATGGAGGACCGCTAGTAAGAGCTGTCAGGTAAAATCTCACTCCCCTTGCCTCAAGAGGTACACTAGATTCTAGAAGCTATGGTTTTTAGCCTCCTTATTAGCACACCCACCTCCCACGCCGGAGACCTGGGTTTGAGACAGAGTGGGACGAGTAGGACTTGAGGGGTTACACACCATTCAAAAGTATGGGGTCGGTAAGTTTTTAATTGTTTTTGAAAAGTCACTAATGCTCACCATAGTTGCATTTATTAAAAAAAAAAACAGTAATAACAGTAATATTGTGAAATATTATTACAATTTATAATAACTGTTTTCTATTTGAATATAGAACATGTAAAAACAAGTAATTTATTCCTGTGATGGCACAGCTAAATGTTCTGCAGCCATTACTCCAGTCTTCAGTGTCACATGATCCTTCAGAAACCATTCTAATATCTAATATCGATGTTGAAATCAGCTGTGCTTCTTAATATTTTTGTGGAAACTATGATACATTTTATGCAGGATTCATTGATGAACAGAAAGATCAAAGGAACAGTATTTATTTGAAATACAAATCTTTTGTAACTATGGATTTTGATTAATTTAATGCAGTCTTGCTAAATAAAAACAGTTTCTTACAAAATAATCACACTGACTCTACACCTTTTAACACTCAAATAAGGATATGCTTTATATTATTAAAGATCTGTGGTTGTTTACTCTAAATACAGTTCAGCAAGAGAAAGGTAAAGAGAAGTTAGAAAAGAAAAGAGTGCAAGAGATGCTGCTTAGTGGTTAAAGATCTTGGCTGGTAACCAAAAGGTTGTAGGTTCAGAACCCTGCCAAGAGCCATCATCACTGCGTCCTTGAGCAAAGCTATTAACCTCAGGACTCAAGGGAGATTGACCCGGTAATAAATGTACTGGATATTTGGATAAAAGTGTCAGCTAAAATGTGGGCAAAGCAAACCAGAGGTATGCCAAAGAACAAAGATCTGGCATGTACTAGCTACTAACAGTTTAAAATTAACTGATTATGCCTTTAATTTACCGAAAGTGAAAAATCAAAGAATGACTCACTGGTGTGTCATTATAGTTGCACCTTCAGGATAAATCATAGTGGAATAAAGCAAAGAACTAAAGATTTTCCAAAGCTATTTTGATCATTTATGAGTATGCCTTCATGACTGTCCCTATCTATTAGTTGCCAAGCTTCACTGCTGTCACAGCACTATAATTCTCTTTGTAGAAGCTTATACTAGAAATGTATGAGGCATTATTAGTTTTGAAGCTTTGATGGTCATAATTTTTGGCACGGAAAGCACAAAGGACTGTTTAACTTGCGATCACCACAAAGGAGCACCCAGAATCTGCTCAGACGAAAGGAAAATAAATCTAGCCAGCTGAAACAGCGGAAATCAGATGGATCGTATATCAGGATCGTAGCAAAGACACATTACTGAGAGACCTGCAAATCGTTGTTCAATCCTAAAACAAATTTCACTGTATTCCAAAGAGGAAGACGAAAGAGAAGCATGTCACAAAATAGATTTACTTGTCAATGTGACATTTTCCTCCGCACAAATGTCTCTGCCCTAAGCAAATAGCACAACTGTCTCAGAAGATCACGGGCAGAATGACCAAAATCGTGTGATACATAATCTAGCATTCATTCACAGTATGTCAGCTAATTTTTCAAACAGAACAAAGAGAAACTACTACATTTTTATGATGCATTTATGTCTGTACTATGCTAATTATCTATATTATAGCATATTGAGTGTTTATGATATGCTATTTTAAATCATTTTCCCTATCCATTGTTCTTTATCCATACATACTGTACTTTCTGAACAGACTTTCTTTGGGAAACACTGCTGGTTGTTATTGGCGGGTTATGAGTCTGATTCACCTTGCCCGAGGAAGGAACATCACTTTAATAGCCAGCATGGTCATTATCTCATGATTCTTTCATTCACAGAGCTCTTCCGTCCTGCCAAGACTGCCTTTTTCCCCAAAGCATTTAAAGCCTGTTTTATGCAAAATTAGTTTTCTCACAGTATGTGTGCCACGATAACAGTGAAAGGCACCTGTGCAATGTTTTTGTGATTAGATTAAATCCAGAAAATATACAGGGGATCTTTATGCATCTCCCAAATCAATTTACTATAGCTGAAAAGATTTAATATTCTACATAAACATCTAAAGAAATGTTCCTGAACATATGTGACCCGTGCTGGCAAAATGAGTCGGAATGCACACGGGCTAATAACGAGCTACAGGCAAAACAAGTCAAAAATGTAAATTTTGGTTGAATTTGATCCAAATGTTTCAAATAGCAATAAAACATCTAAAAGGATCTTTATGTTTTCTGAGAGGAGTACCTTTCCTTTGTCCATGAAAACTTCCATTTTTCTCTGTTCACTTCACCACTCACGCTTCCCCTCAGCAACTTCCTCATTAGTCCAAGTTTGGTATCATTTTAAAGCACAGCATTCCACCTTTGTCAATATTTGTATGGTTTTTTTAAATAGAGATTGTGATAATAATAATAACTCATTTTTGAAAATTTGCTCATTGCAACATTTGCCAGCACAGATCACATATTTTGTTGATCCTGGAACAACATTTCTGTCTGAAAATTTAACCCTATCCCTACCCCTAAACCTAACCCTAGCCATAACTTAGCCCTAAATTCAGAGGGAAATAATAGGCAAGTAACACTGATGTTGAAGCACCTAACCCTAGTTGTAAACCTAAACTTGACATAAACTGTAAACTTGTCCGTCAAATCTGATTGGTTGATTGGAATGTTGTTCCAGCATCAACATAGACGTTGATCCAGGAACATGTAGTACTTGGTGAAATCACATTCACCGTATAGACATGTTTTAAAAATAATATTTTCTATTTTTATTAAAATGTAATTCATTCCTGTGATGGTATATATACACTTCTAGGGACGTGCACAGACATTTTGGGGGGCAGGGGCTTAGATGGAAAAAAGGGCACTTCTCATAATTATTTATTTAAAAAAAATAATAAACCCTTAAATATATTAAGACAACTCTGACTTCCTTACCAATTTATTTTAATTCCCTCGCACTCACGCAATTGTTTTATTCTTGATTTCTACAAAATAATCAGTTCACACAGAGACCATTGTCTTCTTTAGTATAGGTTATTACAAGAGCAAAGGAAATTAAGCCACAATGAGCATGATTTCTACCCTACAATTTTCAAGTAGCTATATATTTAGAATAAATGACTGCACCAAGGAGAAGGACATAGTTTCACTAATAATTTGTTTATTTTGCACAAATCAATAAATCTTTTAATTATTTTGGTGTTATTGAAATACTAATGTAAGATTTTGGTCCATTTTTGCTGCCATGTCTTTTACTCTAATGGAAAGAAAACTTAACCCTAACCCTACACATTTAGATGGAGTTTGTTATAAGCCTACTACCCTCCGTCTGTTTGCATCTATAGATTTCTTATAAATTCACCAAAACAAGCTAATCTGCATATTTAAACACATCGAGTTTTTTCCCCTGAAATGTTATAAATACATTATATATTATAACAAATGCCTGCAGAGGGCGCCAAAAGCCTGCTGATTTTTGTTGTTACACAGCACAGCACAATCAAATCCACTATTAAAGCCAACCACCATAATTAAAAATATATTATTAGTTAAATAATAATAATAAATTTTTTTTTTTAAGAAATGCTACAGCCA
The DNA here is from genome assembly GCA_003731715.1 of Anabarilius grahami. Classification (NCBI taxonomy): domain Eukaryota; kingdom Metazoa; phylum Chordata; class Actinopteri; order Cypriniformes; family Xenocyprididae; genus Anabarilius; species Anabarilius grahami. The sequence continues at coordinate 411,924 of RJVU01059636.1, read as the reverse complement.
CTTTTATTGATGTTTTCTCCTGTGTAAGCATAAAAATAGCATTATGTAATGCTGTATTATGATTTTTTAAATAGTTTTAATAAATCGTGCATCCTTAGAAAACTGTCTAATAATGCTGTCCATGGATGCTCCTCTTCTGGTATTGACAGCCCTACAGATATCTTTAACATGGTTAAAAACGCAATGCATAGCACATTAAAATAATTGAAATTATAATATGACATAAATTACATTAGTATCAAATCAGGCAGAGCGTTGCTGGTGGTCAAACTATTAACGCGCCGTTAAACGTATAAATAATCTCACCCTTAAATAGTTTCACAATAGTTTCACAAATTTCACATGTTTGTGAACATACATAGGCTTCCTGAAAGAAATGCACAGGATGGATCCATCTAGGGCTTTTTTCTTTTTCGCTTCTCATCACCAGACAGCAGTTGTATTTTCCCGGGCATAGTTGTCACAAGTTTTCAGCCAGCAGCAAACATGAGGTGGGGTGGGGCGCGCGCATGCGGGAATGAGTGGCGTGTCGAGGAGGGAGGGCTGCTGAACTCGACAAAGACGACCTGATTCATAGTATTTTTTATTTTTTTTTTTTTTATTCAATATATATATTTTTGACAGGGAAGCTGTGCGCAAACAGGAATATTTATTCATTTATTAAAAAAAAAAAAGAAAAAAAAAGCACCCCAGAAAAAAGGGCACTTTCTCTCGAGGAAGAAAAAGGGAAGGGGCTCAAGCCCCCTTTTATGTCTATGTGTGCACGTGCCTGTACACTTCCATATACATTTGCAAGGATGCAAATAATTTAAATTTAGCAGAAAATGTGATTATTTAAATTAGACTGATGTTAGCTGCAGGCCGGGCTGGGCCGCTCTGTGGGAAGAACATGCCAGAAGTCGCTTCTTGCCAAATAATTCAAATGTACTTTTTATCTTTTAATGTCTCTCGAGGTGTGTGAACTCTTACAGTGCTTTGACTCAGTATCTGTACTCCAGGTGCTCTGCACTGTGATGTTCTTCAGTTGTTTCCTTTTTTGTCGGGGCCAATGAATATTCTGAGAAATCCCACAAAACAAGCATGGGGAAGTTACACTGCTGTAGCCATTCACTAAGTTTCAGTGTTTGCAATTGCATTAAAAACTTTCTTCGATGTTCAGTACAGTCGCCATTGTGTATCTGCATTTATGTATACAGTATTGTATCTGTTCACTGCAGTATGAAGACAAACAATCAAAGATGAAAAATGTATGTCTCCAGGACTGTTAGACAGATTCAATACCAGCAGCATAAAGAATAATCATATTGCAAAAAAAATAAAAATTGGCAATGGAAAATCTAAACAGACATAACTGCACCTCCTTTGTCTTCTATCTTAATGTGCACCTGTGCTTGATGATCACATCTTGTCCCGCTGGCTACTAGCTGTCAGCTGGGTGTTTCCTGCGAGATGAAGGGGGCATTTTAATCATAGTCAGGTCTCAACTGACTGCTCCGCTCAGGTAAAACTGAGTGATCAGCCTCTATGCAAGATCAAATTCTGTTTTTTCCCCGTTCAATTCAGTGAGCATCTGACAACTCTGATTTGCCACAACCCCCAGGTACATTTGATCGTGTGTGTGCGTGTTGGCAGTATCTCAGGTGAAGATGATGGATACACTCTAACAGAGGATAAAAAGCATTTTGAAAAATGTCGCTGTCAAGGTAAGTCACACGGTGCGGTAGAATCAGCTTAATGAGAATAATTACAACAATTTTATCTATGAGTAATGGCACCTTTTTGGTTCAACAATAGATTATCATCTTATCGGTTCATAATTCATATCACTCCAATAATGGAAAGCTACATTCCACTCTTGAGGATTTATAACAATATGATAGAAATATGATACTATGAAAAGAAAGTGATTATATGAAAAGTGAGTAACTTCCTAAACCTGATTACAGGAGATTCATAGACATTTCGGAATATACATCAAATTCAAAATGTAATCTAAAAATGAAAGAAGAAAAAAAGAAAGATGATGCAAAAGGATGTAAAAGGAATAAGAAATATTTAAGATTCAAGCAAAAGCAGGATATACTGTACCAAGTACTATGAAATTTGGAAATGTCATTCAGATAATATAATTTGTAATGAAAAAATAGCAGATAAATGTACAAATATAGTAAGATGAGAAAAAAAACATAAAAAATAATCACCACTGTCTCACATCTCCATCTATATATTATTTTAAAATATAAAGTTATGGAAATATGTATATTATACACATATTATACATATTACATAATCATATATTACATATTATGGCCAACAACTTAAAAATGGCTGATATGATTCTCTATGATTCTTAGTTCTGTATGAATATGCATTAATAATTATTAACATTATTGTTTGTTAAAAAAATAGATATATTTTGAAATTCTCTAAATATAGCATTTAACAGTGTTATCAATTACTCACCCTCATGTAATTCCAAACCCGTAAGACATTCGTTTCTTCTTCAAAACGCAAATTAAGATATTTTTAATATTGACAGTTTTAATATTTTAATCCCGCCATTGCAGTCTAAACACAACTACCACTTTGATGCTTCAAAAAGTTCATAAAGACATTGTAAAACTATTCCATATGAATTGAGCAGTTTAGTCCAAATTTTCTGAAGAGACACAATTGCTTTATATGATAAACAGATTTAATTTAAGCTTTTATAAACATTTATCAATACACATGCCAGATATGGTAAACAGAAGCTCAAGCATGTTGCTTGATGTGCGAAAACCAATAAATAAATGTTTCAAAGATGAACGAAAGTTTTACGGGTTTGGAACATCATGAGGGTGAAAAAAAAATGATATCCTTTTCATTTTTGGGAGAACTAACCCTTTAAAGAATAACTTTAAGTAATCATTAGATGACAACAAAGATAATCTAAATGTAAAAATAGAGTAATGAGCATGTTTAATTAAATAACCAATATTGATATGATAAATTTAAAAAATCTCTAATATTGACCAATAACCAATACAGTACCAACATACAAGCTAATATGAATTAATGTAATATTCAATGGCAAATTAAGAAATCACAAATGTATTCATCGTAAACAGCACCATACATATTTGTGTAGATGTTTTTGTTGCAGTCATATGTCAGATCTGTGGTCTATTGTGCCTACCTTCACAATTTGTAATACAAAAAATATACAAAAATGTAGCACAGATAGCTCAATTTCAGTGGCTTAGATAAATGAATTTGGGTGTGCCCTTGTGTTTAATATATCATTCGAATAACCATGTGATATTTTGCAAATCAGAATCTCTCAGACCTTAAATCTTCCAATGAATATTAAATTGTGTCCTATTTTGTTCATCCCGAATTCTGCATTCCCATCTAGCAAACACACAACGTCGCCACGCTGTTTGGCATGAGATCCCATGTGTGAAATTGTTCCATGGTCACTGTGAATACGATCCAGGGAGAAGGAATTAAAAGCATCAGAGAGGCAGCAGAAGGGCGGAGGAGGAGCGACACAACGCTACGGCCCTGTTTCTCACTAAAGGGATCCATGCCATACACTATTAGTAGTTCTATTCAATCAAAAGATAGCGACAGGGAGAGAGGCTTATCAACAAATGACAGCTACACATGCAAGCCACAACCAGAGTCACAGTTTTCCAGCAGCCGTACTCGAGATGACAAGCATACTAGATGATCTCATTGGTTGTCTGGATGCTGTGGACAGTGATGACGCTTCTGCAAAGCTCTGGGTGACGAATCTCTTTCCTTCACTATAGTGAAGAGGCGCAGTAAAAATGTATCTAATAATATGACTTTCATTAAAAGGTATATGAAAGATTTTTGCATTAAAATATCCAAAAACCACTAGAACAATGTTATATATTTTGTTGATTTGTGTACTTACATTGTAACACCCCAAATATTCCCAACAATGTTTAAATACAGAGAAATCCACAATTTTAACCAGTGACACGGCCCGGGTCATCGTGTCGAATGTCAATGGTGTAATTTCCCCCTACCCTCAGCTGTTGGTAGAAACCATGGAAACAGTGCACTTCCTGAAAAAAATGTGGAAGAAGTAGTAGTAGCCTCAAAGCCAAAAATCTCTGGTAGCATCTAGCAAGCCACTGTAACCCCTCCTGTGCGAACCGCCCACTCTAAGCGGGACTATTTGTGGGAGGCGGCCGCTCTAACAAGGATGCTGAAGACCACAGTCTTTAGCATCAGTCGCTAGAGTGCCTCTTGAGATCAGGGGAGTGAGGTTCACAAGCACAGCTCTTACCGGCCTACATTCTTTACACCACATTTTGCATATTTGTGATGGGCCACAATTATTTATTATCGTTTGTTGCGGGTTGCTGCGCCAAAGATAATTCCATAAAACGAAAACCCCTGTGGAGGTTAATATACATTACCCCTGTATATGTAAAAACACACAAAAAATATATGTGTATAATGCAAGACTTTTAATAAACAAGACTCTTTGTAAACATGCCTGAATTACACTAGGACTCTTATTTTGAAAAGTCTTTGCTTTACTAATTCCAGCTGCTTATTTAAGCAGATGGAGAATATAATATTATATGCATTCCTACAACCATCTACAACAGGGGTCAGGAACCTTTTTTGACCAAAGAGCCATTTTTTCGTTTTTTGTTAATGATTTTTTTCTAAAAGAGCCAAAGTAAAAATAATATTGTCTAATATTATTACAAAATTTTAAAAATTCAATATTATTTTAATAATAGTAACTTTATTAGGTCCATATACAACTAAAATACACAAATATGCAACAAACAATAAATAACAAGTTGCAATATATAATTAATTGTGCAAATTGCTTATTTTTGTTAAATGACATCATAGCCTTTTAAAGTTTAATGTTGATATGAAATGAAAGCTGCAATAGTCTTTTCTTTCCTATTGTATGCAAGAATAAATGTAGGGCGGGACTTGACTTTGTCCATCGGGAATTGATTGGATTGTTGTGGTTTGGTAAAGCAAAGACATTTTAAATAAGATTCCCGCATATTTCAGTATAGTGAATACTGCAATATTCCATCAAAAAACAAGAATGGTCAATTTTGATTTCATAGTGACTATCCCCAAATTAGAGACCTCTTAAGATGTTTGTTATACCATTTAAGATATTTAAGAATTTTACAACCTAAAATTTCATAAAACTGAATTTTTCAGTTTTTTTTACTTTTTAAGGACCCATAGGGACCTTTACACCCGATTCTAAATACATTTTACAGTTCGCAGATGCAAGTGAAACACTCGCACTGTCGAGCCCTGCTGTCTTACCAGATATGGTTGAAAATTATTAAATGAATCTATGGGGAACGGAAGCAGGCCTGGGGACTAGTGTGCCAGAGTGCTTCACAGAGTCCACTAATCACTTTTCTGCACCGTACCAACACACACTCTCACTCTCTCTCTGCTTCATGCTCTATATCTCACACACACACAGACTCACAATGCTGACAGTAATTTGAAGCCATGAGCTATATCCTGTAATGTGTGTGAAGCTGTAAGAGGAGATACTGATGAAATAAAGGAACAGGACTTTAAGGTTAAGCGTTTATAAAACACTTCTTTTATATATCAATTGCTGGTATTTACTTTGTAATTTATAGCATTTACTGCCAGTATGCAGAAGGACTTGAGTCATCCTGCTGATGAAAGATGTGATAAATGAGGTTCAGTCCATATGTCTTGCCTGATTCCGAGTGGATTGCGTACTCTGATGCGGTACTGATAGATGCCCACTGGCTTAATGGATTAAATGCATTAGAGCATTGCTTCTCAAACTTCTCAGGTCAAGTGCTGTCTTCGATTACATCAGAACATCCCAATACCAAACCAGTCTCCAACAATGTTCGCAAATTATTTTTAAGTATTGGCAATGGTCTTTGAGTTAAGAGAGCATGTAAAATTTGTAATCCAAATCAAATTAATTATTTTGTTAACCATAAGAGTGTAAACCACACTGTGGCGACCAGGGCGGGCGAGAGCCGTGAGAGAACGGCGCGAGGCCGGTGGCGCGAGAGATAATGAGCTCCACCTGGGAGGCGCGCCGGCCTCGAGTCTCTCACGGAGGAGCTCCGGGAGCATAAAAGGAGGAGCGACGACAGTGAAGGACGAGAGAGGACCAGGCCTGGACTTTATTTTATGTTTGTGTGGCCGGCAGACGTCCGCGAGGGGCTGCCGGCGTTACTTTCGTTTTGTGTTTGTTTATATTGAGATTAAAGTTTTGTTTGAATGTTCGCCGGTTCCCGCCTCCTTCTTCCCACATATAGGAACTGTGTTACACACACTTTATGTGTTTTTCTGTTTTATCTTGTCTAAACTGACTTTAGAAATCACTATAAATTGGTTTAAAGTTATACATATAAACAAAAGTTTGATTTTCAAAAGTTTCTATAAAAACATTAAGCAACACAACTGTTTCCAATGACTGTGTGACACAGAAGACTGAAAGCATGGTGCTGAAAATTCAGCTTTGTTGAGGAATAAATTACATTTTAAAATACAAAAGAGTTATTTTTTTTAATTTTTGACCTCTTTGATCAAATAAATGCAGCCATAGTGAGCATAAGAAACTGTTTTTTAAGCTTTTGGTAGTGCATAAAGAAGCCATCTGCTTCTGAAGCCTTTGTTATGAAAAATCCATGTAAAAAGTAAAATCAACAGAAAATAAAGAGTATTCAATTATTTAAATGAAGCCATGCACAGAACTACTATCCAGAATATCATCAGATAAACAACAGACTCCAGCAGAGCTCATTTTATCCTCTATGAAATTCACGATTTAACAAAACCAATAAACAGGTGGTGGAAAATTACAATCGAACATCTGAACACAGCTGAACCACATCACCACAACATATTAAAACCCCGTATCCATTCACACACAGCTCAGGTTGAGAGTAATTAAGGCCAAACTCCATTTTCCAGCAAGCCTCTTCATTTTGACCCTGGCTTGAGATGGTAGGCTATATTATGGGATGGCGTTCCCAAGGAGCACGGCTCGCTCGGGTTAATGGGAGCCTGAGGCTGGTGAAGCTAACTTTCCAACATGTAGAGCTCTAAAAGGTTACAGCTTTGTTCGAATGTCAGCCACAAGTCTCTAATTACAGCAACAACCTTAAACAAACACTGGCATGAAAGTTCGCCAGCATAACGTGCACATGCACACACAAGCACAGGATCATACGAGTACCTAATGTTTCATTAGGGCAGGAACACAACGCCACTGGCCAGGTTGTTGCTAATGGGTTGGCGGCGTATTAGCTCTTTCTTACTCATTCTGAAGGCTATTAGCAATGGATTAATTGGACCGGAGACCCATTTTCCTCTTCAAAATTCACATCTTCAAAATTTCATGAAAATAATTGCTGTGTACATAATAGTCCTAATTACACTTCAAGAAGAGAGAAAATGTGAAATATGACATGTAGCCGACTAATAATAAAACCGGATTCTAATTAAAATCCTTGACATTACTTGAGTATCAGGCAACAAAGAAACAATTAATTTCACTATAAAAGTAATGTGTCTCAAACATTACTCAAAGCTTCCTTTGCTGTATCCTAAATCACATGCTAATGCTGTAACTTCATATGACCTGGAGAATTACAGAATGACATGAGTCTGAATCAAACCATCTGTTCTGCTCAAACAATCAAGGACACTGAGTACATTAGAGTAAAAAAACTGTTTTACATTTCCTCTTGCTCTCTGAACTGCAAAAATTACATCAAAGTTTGAGTATATATACAATTTGTATTTTGCCTCTGGTCCCATTCATTTATCTTATCAACCTTTCCAATGATTTGATTATAAGAACAGACATCAGTACGTAATTCAGTTGTAGTTTAACTAGTTGTAGTCTACACTCTTAAAAATAAAGACTTCAAAACGGTTTTCATACTGATGCCAATGAAGAAACATTTTGGGTTTCCCAAAGAACCTTTTCGTGAGCCATTTTTTTTATTAGTATGAAGAACATTTTAATAATTTAAATAACTTTTTCCACTAAAAAGAACCTGAAAAGCTTTCATGGATGTTAAAGGTTCTTCATAGAGTGTAGTTAGTAATGGTGTGATTTGTAAAAGTTGTATCTATGAACAAAAGAAGAGGATATAAAGGCTTGGCTTACAAGTCAGTCCTTTGTAACACTTTAGTATGGGGAACAATTCTCACTTTTAACTAGTTGCTTATTATCCTGCATATTGGCTGTTTATTAGTACTTATAAAGCACATATTTAATGCCTTATTCTGTATGACCATATTTTACATACCCAAATCCTAACCCATAACTAAACTTAAACGCTACAACAACTACCTTACTATTATTAACTATTAATAAGCAGTAAATCAAGAGCTTATTGAGGCAAAATTTGTACTTAATAGTGAATATGTGTTCCCCATACCAAAGTGTTACCCAGTCTTTTTATTGAATTGTTCAAAAAGACTATCATTTGAATCTGATGGATCCTTCACTGAATGAACTTATTGAACTTATTGAACAAAACTCTGGACTTCTGGTTGTACCTAGGATATCTAAGTCCACTAAAGGAGGGAGAGCGTTTTCACATTTGGCTCCGAAACTCTGGAATAGCCTTCCTGATAATGTTCGGGGCTCAGACTCACTCACCCAGTTTAAATCCAGATTAAAGACGCATCTCTTTAGCCAAGCATTCACATAATACATCTCATATCAGATCAATTGCACATGATTATCTTTGCTTAATGTTATGAACAGCAGCTACGCTAATTATTCTCCATTTGCTTTTCTGTTTTGCCCTAGAGAGGACATCCTATTCAGTTTGGATCCAGCCTCTTAAGAAGACCTCAGATGACCTACACCTATGAAGAGACGGCGCCAAGTCCTGCGAGGATTTCAGAAGACGCAATCATCTGGATCAAGATGCACATTGCAATTTCTATATCCTGATTATTGTTGTAATTCATTTTTCCAGGACCTCATTGCTTCTACGTTCAGTTAAACTGCCAACAGTGGTTGTAAATTAATTGCTTAAATTATTACATTATTTGCTAACTGCATTCTTTAAATTGAAATGTTGACAGGCATTCTCTGTAAAGCTGCTTTGAAATGATATGTATCGTGAAAAGCGCTATACAAATAAATGTGAATTGAATTGAATTGAACTTGTCTCTATATGGTATCCAAAGCAGTTTTGCTTATTGATTAATGTATCTGTTAAATAAATAAATTGCAATAGCAAACTGTGTTGTTAACTGTTCAAATTTGTATTTTCGTAATGTATAATTGTATAAGTTACAGCATCAGCGGAGAGAGAATTTCTTTCTTATGCAGGTAAAAACTAAAACGCATCAAATTGAATGAGAAGAGAATCAAATCAGAAATCAGAAGCGAAGAAAATTAGAAACAAGCAAATCTGGAAATCTATATCAATACACAGTGCAAGTAGAAGTCTGTCACTTTCACAAAAAGATTGAGTTATGTTATTTTGCTTGAACATCATGAGGTCAAAATTTTCTTTAAAAAATAAAACCTACATAAATAAAAAAAAAATCTCAATGGGATTATATTTCATGGAACTCAAAAAATAAAGACTCCTGAAGAAGACAGAGAGTAAGTTTCCTTTTCAGTGCTTCTAACTGGTGAACAAATCTTAGGAATCATTCGTTCACTAGTTGGCCCTTGAGTAACTCTGTGACCCCGCAGCTTTCGGTATTGGTTAGTAGCCATGGTTTGATCTTTTTTTTTGGCCTAATTTTGTCTTCCATGGAAAAGCTAAATCCCATGAGGCATAATGGGATTAAAATTAGATATACGTATTGGAAAATAATTAATTCCCCATTGTTTTGTGGGTTGTTCAGTCATGTGTTTTTGGGCTGTGTGTTTTTGAAATGGGAAGTAATTCACTGTAATGAGGACTACCCGAGTAAATGTGCTGGCACACTATACAATCAATTTACCTACAAACATGGGAAAATGTAAAGGCAAGAAAATACAGTACGCCTTTTGTTGTGTTCCAAAGATAAAGTTTAGAACTTTGACCTTCAAATTTGCCAATACAAAGAACAGCAAAGACTGGGCTTTAGTCATAACCAAGAATATACTGTGCAGTGATGAGCCAAAACATTATGACCAGCGAAAGTCACTGATTATCTCCTAACAAGGCCACATAAGCTCTGGGTAGATTAGATGGTAAGAAAACAATCAGATCTTGTAATCAACATGTTGGACAGAGGGGAAATGGGCAGGAATAAAGATCTGAGCAACTTTGACAAGGGCCATATTATTATGGAAAGGTGACTGGGTCAGAGTATCTCTGAAACAGCAAGGCTTGTGGGTTTCTCACGGTCAGCAGTGGTGAGAATTTACCAACAGTGGTCTGAGGAGGGACAAACCACAAACTGGTGACAGGGTGTTGGGCGCCCAAGGCTCAGTGATGCAAAAGAGCAACAAAGGCTATCCTGTCTGGTCCAAGCCTATGGAAAGTATACTGCTGCACAAGTCACACAAAATTTTGGATCACATGGACGGCCATGTAAGATTGGAAAACCTGGGTCGGCCATTCATGTGGACATAAATTTGACAAGTGCCACCTACCTAAACATTGTTGCAGACCAGATACACCCCTTCATGACAGTGGTGTTCCCTGGTAGAAGTGGCCTCTTTCCACAGGATAATGTACCCTGCCACACTGCACACATTATTCAGGAATGGTTTGAGGAGGATCAAGGTGTTGCCCTGGCCTCCAAATCCCCCAGATCTCAATCCAATTGAGCATCTTTGGGATGTGCTGGACCAACAAATTTAATCCACAGCTGTTGCTAATGTCCTGGTGCCTTCAGGGGTCTTGTAGAGTCCATGCTTCAGCGGGTTGTCACTGTTTTGGCAGCACGTGGCCGGTTGGTCATAATGTTTTGGCTTATTGGTGTATGCATTGGTGTATGTATTTTTCTTATTTATGGAAAAAAGACATTTATGAATTTATTTACTTATTTCAACTGCTAAATTAGATTTTTTCATAGGCAGTTTCAAACTGTTTACTAAGATTAATTAATCTTGATTCAGTATACAACTGTTCTCATGGACTGTAAACTAAGTTGGTGTATGTACCGTATGTAACTGTCTGTCAGATAAGAGTGGCAGTGAAGCAGCTCTCCTGGAAATCGGAGCTCTCCAGAGGTTTCTATTGGAGTCATCCCAACAACTCTCTGCTCTGATTGGTTGCCTTTTTCCTCTCCCTCTGCAGCTGTCCAGTGATTGATGGGGCTGCAGATCAACAATGCAGCAGTCTGTCCACCAAGACTGGACAACATCCTGCTCACAGCAGACAAGAGTCTTGCACAGAAAAAGTGTGTGTTAATGCTCAGGGCTTATAAAATAGTGCCCATCTGCTGCACCGTAAAAACGATTTTATACTAATAACATCTTTGATTCCAAACATTCACAATTTCTATCAATTTTTTCTTTCAAAGTTTTCAGAACTTCATAGAAAAAATAAATGAAAAATGCTTTAAAATAATTTATTATATTAAGAGTAGTTATAAATTATATTTAAAAAACTTGAGTAAAAATTCACTTCTTTTAACACTTAACTTGTCACAATAATTTATATCAATTCTACTTGATTTTAAAACTCATTTAGAATGAAAAAGTGGAAAATTTAAAATAACTTAAAAACATAATATATAATAACTCAATATAATTCAAAATAATTTTGTCTAGGCTTGTTTATTTACACATGGTTGTATTGTATCTGTATTAGATTTTTTGTAGAGGAAGCACTTTTTTCCAAGGCAGATATCATTCCAAATTACATGCTCACCATCTGTTAATCACAACGGTCTCATATGTGATGCTAAAGCACTTTGTCACTGTGGATAAGAGCATCTGCTAAATGTTTTGTTTATAAATTTTCTACAGTAGAATGTCTGAAAATGATTAAAAAAAAAAAAGTTTTGACACTCATTGATTTCAATCAGAACTGTAAGATTTTAGAATGACACTTCAAATAAAGATGCTTGCGGTTTCAAATCCTCCACAAGCCTCACAGAGCTGATGAACTCAGAGGTTTTTACTCCTATTTAAGTCTTATTTATGTGGTGCTTGATCAAACTATCTAACTAAATTGCCTGGTTCACACAGCTCTGACCCAAATTGGTTTAACCTTTAGAGACTTAGAGTGAAGTATTTGGATACTTAAAGGAATAGTTCACCCAAAATGAAAATGATTCCATAATTACTCACCCTCAAGCCATCCTAGGTGTATATGACTTTCTTCTTTCAGCCGAACACAATCTTAAATAATACCCTGGCTTTTCCTAGCTTTTATAATGGCATTGAATTGTGTCTGAATTTTTGAAGCTCCAAAAAGCACATCCATCCATCATAAAAGTAATCCATACCGACTACAGTGGGTTAATAAATTAATAAATAAAGCGAAGTGATGGGTTTTTGTAAGAAAAATATCCATATTTAGAACTTTATAAACTATAACCTCTGGCTTCCAGCAATGGTCGTACACGTGTTCACGAGAGAGTCAAGTTCCAGCGGAATGGTGACCTCTGACCCGACATATGAAAAGGACTAGAGGTCGACCGATTGATTAGTACTGTTGATTAATCGGCACAATAACCGTTTGCTAAAACAATCAGTTATAGGCAAAAATCCATACAGACAATTTTTTCCATGTTGCATCCATTGCTGAGAGTCCGCTATCATTATACAGTACGAGGGCGGCCTCTAGAGGTGAAAAAAAAACTATCACAGACGCCTCGTGGAGTTTTTGACACGTGAGACTGCGCACTGCACAGGGGTGCGTTTCCCAAAAGCATCGTTGGCCAACTATGGACGCAAGTTACGTTGAACTCTGTTGTAACGATGGAACTTGCGACCATAGTTGGCTTTGGGAAACACACCCCAGAGCGGGACACTTCAGATGCAAATTTAAAACAGACAACGAAACAGTATGTATACAGTACACTATAGTACATGTTTTCATAATATCATTATAAAGTGATTAATTTGTTGACTAGACACTGCATTAGTGAAGAATAGCAGTATGTTTGCCATCGAGGCTGAGAGGATGCTAGTTCCTAAAGCAGTTAAAACATTGTGACGAAAAAAAAAGAAAAGTTTTTTACTTCTAATTCATGACCAGCATTTTGTTTTGCTCTATTCTTTGCATTTCTGCATTCGTCAACTCTCACCTAAGCTTACACTACGCCTACACCATACGTCACATGTCGGGTCAGAGGTCACCCTTCCTCCAGAACTCGACTCTCTCTTGAACGTGTACGGCCAATGCTGGAAGCCAGTGTAATTTTTATAAAAAAATGTTTTACAAAAACCCATCGCTTTGCTTCAGAAGGCATTTATTAACCCACTGGAGTGATATGGATTACTTTCATGATGGATGGATGTGCTTTTTGGAGCTTCAAAAGCTCAGATACTATTCAATGCCATTACAATGCTGGGAAGAGCCAGGATATTATTTAATATAACTCGTGTTCATCAGAATGAAAAAAGTCATATACACCTACAGTAGGGTGGCTTGAGGATGAGTAAATTATGGGATAATTTTCATTTTTCAGTGAACTATCCCTTTAAGTGAAATGTAAAAATGCATGAATATCTTTGCACTACATAGCAAAATTAAATTATCCAATTATAGGCTATAAAAAATTATCAGTCCATAAAATCACCTTGACACCATCAAACATAGTTTGGTCTTTTGTTATTTAATGCAATGACATTTAGACTTATTAAAGCATGATTTAAGTTTCCAAATAATTTTTGGGGCCTTTGTACTGTAAAATGTACTGCAAAAAAAAGAGATATTTTTAACTTTAAAAAGCCATTTCATAGCCATCAAAGGCACAAAGAATTTATTCAAATAACTTAATTCACACAATTCACTTCACCAGATTATTCAGAAGTTCAACAGTGTTCCCTTTACCCCTGCAAATTTCCACATTTCCAGTGGCCTGGTCAAATGCAAAAGAGATAATGAGACGGAGATTGACATGATAATGATTTGAGAAAAGCTACTCTGAAGTTATAAAAGCTGTAATAACCGTTAAACATTACAGTGGTCTTGTAGGTCAAACATTAAATGTCATTTCTCCTGACTCAGCCGATCGAATAAATAAACCTGTGATCTAAAAATATCCATCTGCTGCAAGTAGCACAATGTAAGGGGCCTGTGATTGAGATTAAATGCACTTGATTAAAAATGTATGAAATTGCATTTCAGTGACAAAAGAGCAGCAGCGGCAGCCTATTATTCACACAATTAGAGATAAAGGAACAACAAGTGTGTAAATAGGGAAAACAATACAGAACTATAAGTGTAATTGGCCAATGTATTTGCCTTTGGAAACAAGGGCTATGTTCTGAATAGAAAACTGGCTGCTTACTACAGGTCCTTCTCAAAAAATTAGCATATTGTGATAAAGTTCATTATTTTCCATAATGTAATGATAAAAATTAAACTTTCATATATNAATGAATCTAAAATATATGAAAGTTTAATTTTTATCATTACATTATGGAAAATAATGAACTTTATCACAATATGCTAATTTTTTGAGAAGGACCTGTATAGTAAATACTGAACTGAACACACTATTAACTGTAACTGTATATACACTTCTCTTAAAAACAGTAAGTGAAAGTATGGATAGCTTTCCTGTAGCTCAGTGGTTAGAGCATGGCACTAGCAATGCCAAGGTCATGGGTTCGATCCCAGGGATTGCACATACTCCGATACAAATGTATAGTATAATGCAATGTAAGTCGCTTTGGATAAAAGCGTCTGCCAAATGTAAATGTAAAAAACAAGATTTGCACTGTTAGCTGTATATTTGTACATCATGTATACAAATGCTTTGGCAATATGAATAAAATATGCAAATAAAGCACACTGAAATTGAAAAAGTGTTCATTTTTCCCATGCTAAACAATTCAAACAGTTGTATGTGACATTGTCATCACATGACCTCATTCATTTTTGTCTAATTAACATTTTGGAAATCAAAACATTTTTAATCCATTTGTTTTTTTTTCTTTGCAATTTGGTCCAATTTTGTGTTCAAATGTCAAAACTTTTGCCACACACACACGCGCGCATGCCGTGCACACACACGCACATACACACACACACAGCTAAAATTATTTCGGATTCATCTTCCACATTGGAAATGAAAGGTCAAATTGACCACAATGCATTGTGGGATACTGTATTCTATGCAGTATTCTGCTTATTTGAGCAAATCTAGTACAAATATCCCATGTTCATGAAAGAAATATAGTTTTATAGTTAATCATAATAAGCTATCAAATTATTACATTCATCAGTTACACATTCACAACTGAAAACCCCAAGCATTTAAATGAAGAAACGCACACGCGAAGC
Organism: Anabarilius grahami; assembly: GCA_003731715.1. NCBI lineage: Eukaryota > Metazoa > Chordata > Actinopteri > Cypriniformes > Xenocyprididae > Anabarilius > Anabarilius grahami. The sequence goes on along the minus strand of RJVU01059636.1, from coordinate 396,478 downwards.
CGGCATACAGATCAGTCTACATTATTTAACTGGAAAAGGCACTTAGATCATCATACAACATATGTAATGTAGAGCTCAAGTCATGTCCGGTGACACTCAGAAATCACATGACTATCAGTACATAGACATTCATAATTACATAATCATCAGCTTGACTGCTGGAGCCTGACATGACAGCGTTTCAAGCCTATGAAAATTCAGCTTCTGATCTAACAGATGTGGTGCATTCATTAAAAAGAGAGAGGTCAGCTCTGTCAGAGACACACACTTCACAAGTTCATTCCTCTCGACATGGACAGACGCTCATCAGTGGCCTTTCCATAATTCACAAAACTTTACAGTCAAGAAAGGAACACTTGGCCATGGGTTTAACTTAAGAAATAAAACTCGTTGACAGGTTTGATGGGAAACATGAAAGAAAAAAAAAGTGAAAAACGACGCCCACATATCAATTAAAATAACAGTTCTGTCCAGCTCTGAAGTCTAAGATGAGTCAATGTGGGAAAGTGGACGAGATTCTGATATACGTAGGCTGAAGTGGGGGCGAAAATCATTTGTGCAAACNAAAAAAAAAAAAAAAAAAAAAAAAAAAAAAAAATGAAGGAATCCATGGGGTATATATTGTGAGATTTAAGCAGAGAAGGGAAGGTGAAAGTGGTGGAGAACTGCATAAATTATAGAGCCCTTCAGACTTCTCATTCTATATTGAATTGTATATTTCTGTATCAATCAATATATGTGTTCAAGAGCCCAAAGAACAAGTAGTTCTAAGTACAACTAAGATAATGTCTCTATAAGTGCTCATGCAAATATAGATAGTATATTATAATGTAGGGGGGAAGTTAGGAATATTTTATAAATACCTCTTAAATATGTGGATGGATGGATGGATGGATGGATGGATGGATGGATGGATGGTTGGATGGATGATATTAGTTTTAGAATTTGAAAAAAAAAATTGACAAAAAAGATTTTTTTACGTTTTCAATTCAACCTTCCACATAGAAAATATAATTTGTGATGAAAATAAAGTATTCAATAAAAAAAAAGCTAATTATATATATTTTGACCATTTGTAGAACCCATATTCTTGCATATTATTGACACTATCAGTCAAGAACCACCAGATATGATAATGGTTTCTATATAAGCCTAAATTCAGCGTTGTAAGCCTAAGGCGACATCACATCAGAAACTTCTATTAGAATAGATTTATGATGCGTGTGGTGGGTACATTACATTGAATGAGTCACTGTTACAGTGAAGATCATCACACAGTGAAATATGTCTGTTGTTAGGTTGTTATGATCAGCTAATCATTTAATTCACCTGGTCATTAGAAGTTAATTAGGCTTAAATGGACTACTGTGGGAAAACAGATTAAATATAAATGTAGAGTGACGCATCACCATCAGATTACTGAGTTTTAGTAGAAAAGCAAACCAAATAAATCAGTGACAGTGGGCAATTATTGCACGAACAAAGAATTCAGAGAAGAAAAACACCATGAGTGGATCACAAATTAACAAGTTACGAACAGTTACGAATGGCTAGAGCGCTGACAGCAAGACATAGACATAAACTACATTATAAGAAAATAACTGTTCTAAGGTAATGTCTGCAGAAAACAGACATCACTGTATTTATTTTTTTGTTTATAAATGTCTCCACACTATTATCTATGGCACACAAGCTGCAGGATAACAGTGCAATGTTTCGTTTGCCCGGAGGCCGTACCATTTAAAACGCCTTAAATGGTTTCCTTTGCCAAGTCTAGATTGATAGACTGTCTTGCCTTTTCAAGCTTTAGGCTATTTCCCCGAACAAACACTAGTCTGAGAGATAATTATTTCTCCCAGTTCTGCATTGTTTCTCCTGTAAAATTGCAGGAAAGTGCGTATTTGTTTTCCCTGTCGTTTTCGCAGCGCGCCGCGAGTTATTTAACATAACTGAATAATCACGCCACTTTCCACAGATGGTGATAGAAAGCTAATCCCCAGATCTGATCATTTTTCCACAAAACACAGAGTCTTCCTTGGTGGTTTCTCCATTTAGACGTGAAAGGATTGTGGGGACTTCTATGAAACTCTATCCTGTTGCAAAAGAATTTTGGCAAATGCCAAAATTAAACATCCCCTTTACGAAAGCAACAGAATGGACCTCATAAATGCATAAAGGAAAATGTTAATGTCCAACAGTGGCAGATCTGAAATATTCTCTGAAGGTGTGTTCATTTCGGCTTGTACTCCCCTGTTATTAACAACATTTGCCGCTGAGCAAAATTCTTAGAAAAGCTGTTACCTTGGGGTCTTTACAGCCCATTCTCTGCTTTTACAAAGGAACCACAGCTGTTTTTCTGAAAAGTTTTGGTATAAGCTGGCCAATTTTCGACAATGGTATGCAAATGCTCCTCAAAATCTCTGCTGGAGTGACATGTTCTCTGTCTGATGAAGGAGGGCTATTACAGCAGAAAACCTGAGCATATTTCCAGAGATCTCCAGACAGCAGGCATGCAAAGGGTTAATCGACAGAGTAATAGATTAGGCCAGCATGTTTTAATTGTCTTATCAGGCTCACCGCACCATGATTTCGCACACTCTGAAAGCCACACTATTGTTGAGTTTAAAAATATTGTATTTCCCTCATGAACAGGTCAAAAAGAAATCATTTGATGGTACATTGAAACATTCGTTTATTGTGACTCAAGTAAGCGGATAATTGAGTGTTCTGAAGTTTGAGAGCTGGCAGCTGACATTTTAATGAAACTGTTTATTTACATCACTTTCGCACATCGCAGCTGGCGATTAACTACTGAATCTGAAAAGCGCAAGGTTTAATGAGCAGTCATTATATTCAATGCAAACTCTCTGCTATTAAAAGTTGGGTGGTGAAATGACAAAACAGATAATTCCCTGCTAATTATTTCTAAAAGGGTGCAGATACATCAAAACTCTGTTCATGTTTTTAACAACACAATTATTCTTGGTTGAAAGAAAAGATACAACTTGTTCTGTGGGAAAAATTTGTTTCAAGTATAAGCAAAATAAGCAAAAATACACCACGCTTCAATGCAGAGGTTTAACAGCACGAAAATACTGCCACCGTATTATGCTGTAATATGCTTTACAATACAGAGTACAACAGATAAAAACAAAAAGATATGGACAGGAACTATTAAACTCCAGGAAAAAGTTTTAAGAGCTAAACAGAGAGATGGATATCTAAGAAAAGAAATTTCCATTTATCTCTTGTTCAGTAATGACATTTCATGACACCTGAGCGGAAACATGAGAAATATTATACATACATATCTCAAATTGTAAGGATGTCATGATTTAAACATTCTGGGTGATAATGATTAGGTGAAAACTATTTTCATGTTATGCCCTATAACTGAAAAAAGGTCAAAAATAAAATGATGTACTATTTTGTCTAAAAATTGTTTTAAATAAAATTTAAAAAGTAAAACCATTTTAAACACTACAAAGGAATTTAGACAATAAAAAAGTGATAAAAAGTAAAGCCATTCATTTTAAATATTCATTTTGAATTTAGACATTTCAACATTATAATGTCCAATATGAAAAATGGCTATTCTTTTTGAGATTTTACAAAAGAAATGTGTAAAGTAACAAGACGTAACAATGGGAGAAATGTGAAATGAAATATATACTATTAATAGAATCTTAAAAGAATATTATATATACAGTATATATGCAAGTACTGTGCAAAAGTCTTAGGCACGTCAGTATTTTCACCCCCAAATAGGGTTTAATTTTAAAAAAATTTTTGCTGTAGTGTATCAGTAGGAAATATCAGTTCACATTTCTAAACATTCATTTTGCCATTAATTGTAATAATCCAGTGAGATTTTTGTATGCACAAGGAGTCTGACAACAGTCGGTGCGCTCCACACTGAGATCTGATCTCACCATCATCAAATCCGTCTGTGATTACATGAAGAAACAGATGAAACTGAGACAAACTAAATCCAGAAGAACTGTGGCCGTGTCGCCCAGACGCTTGAAGAAACCAACCTGCAAAGCTACAGTACTGTGAGAAGTTTTAGGCACTTGTGTAAAAATGCTGTAAAGTGAGAATGCTTTCAAAAATACTGTCATAAATAGATTTTATTTATCAATTCACTTCTATTAACCAAATAAAATCAATATTTAGTGTGACCACCCTTTGCGTTTAAAACAGCTTTTGTCCAGCTTTGCAGGTCGGTTTCTTCAAGCTCCTTGGAGACACGGCAACAGTTCTTCTGGATTTAGTTTGTCTCAGTTTCATCTGTTTCTTCATGTAATCACAGATAGATTTGATGATGGTGAGATCAGATCTCCGTGTGGAGCACCAGCTGTTGTCAGACTCCTTGTGCATATAAAAATCTCACTGGATTATTACAATTAATGGCAAAATGAATGTTTAGAAATGTGAACTGATATTACCTACTGACACGCTACAGCAAAAGATATAAATAACTGGCTTAAAACCCTTTTTGGGGGGTGAAAATACTGACGTCCCTAAGACTTGTACAGTACTGTGTATATATGTGTGTGTGTGTAAATATGTGCGTGTAAATAATATGGTAGCAATACATAGTACTGTACATCACTGATAAATTATATGAAATTCTTCATTATTACAATGCAAGAAGATCCTTCATAAGGTTCTTCTAAATCAATACAAGTCATCTAAAAACAGTAATAGGTCAATGAAAACATCCTCTTTGAATGTAAAGGCATTTAAGCTGCAGAACCTCTAAAGTAGTCTTGTGCCTTTTGTGTAACAATACTGAAAGAGAGCAGGATGTCCTTGCTTTTGAATCTGAACACATCAGGAGATATTTCTGCCTGGATAAATCACCCTCAGCACAAGGCCCACATCAGCCGGCTGTCGCAGAACCATCCGTGAAAGCTGATGATATATCAGTGCCAAAAGACACATTTCTTTGCCGCTGGATAGTGTAGATCACCCAGCACGAAGAGCTCAGGCTGTCACTTTGCATGTGTGCTGACGCCACCATCGCAGTCAGGAAGCATTTCTCCTGCTCATACAGTCTCTTGAAAACAGATGTTGCATGCTGGTCTCAAAGCTACGCCAAAAGGGATGGCCCAAATCTCAGCCGCATTAAGGCAGCTGTTTTACTGCCTCGCCTATATGCATTCAGCATAAAACACTCCTGTTGCAGGTTTTTAAGTAGTATTTATTACAGAATTAAAATTAAATATCATTGTCATTAAGTGCTAAATTAAATATTGAAAGGCCAATACAAGAATACAACAGAGCTCCATAAATCCATAAATGTTTTAGCTTCATGTAACCCTTGTAGTCCTGATAACACAAAGACTGTTGATATTGGGATTAACGCTCCAGTTCAAATAACCACTAAATCCACTCCTGTGATTGTCATGGAGTTCGGGCTCAAATCATTACTGTGTTATACACAGCCTCAGCCATGTGAGTTGGTTCCAGCGAGAAAGTGTACCATGAAAATGAGACTTTACTCAATATATTGATATTTCCATTGTGGGACGAAAAAAAAAATCTTTTTTAGCAATTACCGTGCTTGAAATGTTCTCATCTGCCAAAGAGGTCAGCCATAGCTGTGGAATTTCACAGATGTATATTTATCTATTAACTCACAGGCCATGAAAATAAGTACATTAACTCACATTATAAAAAAACAGATACCCCCCAGGAATGTATAATATATATTTGCAGAAAGGCATAAAAATGCCCTTTATAACAAATCCACCAGCAAAAATAAGGCTGAACACAGCTGCTCAGCTGTTCTGTACGGTGGCCGAGAGAGATCAACGCCCTGCAACTGAGGAAAACACATGCAAATATCAGTTTGACAACACATGCTGCAAATACTCACACTGCAACCAAATACAGAAACGCGTTGCAAATACTCACAACACAATCAAATACAGAACAGTTGTGTTGTAAAAATTTGCAGTGCGTTCCTGTATTCGGTTGTAGTGCGTTTCTGTATTTGGTTGCTTTGTGAATGTTTGCAGTGCATTTCTGTATTTGGTTGCATAGTGAATATTTGCAGCATGTTCCTGTATTTGGTTGCATTGTGAATGATTGCAGTGTGTTCCTGTGTTTGGTTGCAATGTGAATATTTGCAGCGCATTTCTGTATTTGGTTGCGTTGTGAATATTTCCAGCGCATTCCTGTATTTGTTTGCTTTGTGAACATTTGCAGCTCGTTTGTGTATTTGGATGCGTTGTGAATATTTGCAGCACGTTTCTGTATTTGGTTGCAGCGCATTTCTGTATTTGGTTGCGTTGTGAGTATTTGCAGCGTGTTCCTGTATTTGGTTGTGTTGTGAATATTTGCAGCGCTTTCCTGTATTTGGTTGCAGCGTGTTTCTGTATTTGGTTGCATTGTGAACATTTGCAGCGTGTTACTGTATTGGTTGCAACACATTTCTGTATTTGGTTGCATAGTGAATATTTGCAGCATGTTCCTGTATTTGGTTGCATTGTGAATGATTGCAGTGTGTTCCTGTATTTGGTTGCGTTGTGAATATTTCCAGCACATTCCTGTATTTGGTTGCTTTGTGAACATTTGCAGCTCGTTTGTGTATTTGGATGCGTTGTGAATATTTGCAGCACGTTTCTGTATTTGGTTGCAGCGCATTTCTGTATTTGGTTGCGTTGTGAGTATTTGCAGCGTGTTCCTGTATTTGGTTGTGTTGTGAATATTTGCAGCGCTTTCCTGTATTTGGTTGCAGCGTGTTTCTGTATTTGGTTGCATTGTGAACATTTGCAGCGTGTTACTGTATTGGTTGCAACACATTTCTGTATTTGGTTGCTTTGTGAATATTTGCAGTGTGTTCCTGTATTTGGTTGCATTGTGAATGATTGCAGCTCGTTTGTGTATTTGGATGCGTTGTGAATATTTGCAGCACGTTTCTGTATTTGGTTGCAGCGCATTTCTGTATTTGGTTGCGTTGTGAGTATTTGCAACGTGTTCCTGTATTTGGTTGTGTTGTGAATATTTGCAGCGCTTTCCTGTATTTGGTTGCAACACATTTCTGTATTTGGTTGCTTTGTGAATATTTGCAGTGTGTTCCTGTATTTGGTTGCATTGTGAGTATTTGCAGCGCGTTTCTGTATTTGTTTGCATTGTGAATATTTGCAGTGCGTTCCTGTATTTGGTTGCGTTGTGAATATTTCCAGCGCTTTCTGTATTTGGTTGCGTTGTGAATATTTGCAGCGTGTTCCTGTATTTGGTTGCTTTGTGAATATTTCCAGCGCTTTCTGTATTTGGTTGCGTTGTGAATATTTGCAGCGTGTTCCTGTATTTGGTTGCTTTGTGAATATTTGCAGCACGTTTGTGTATTTGGTTGTGTTGTGAATATTTGCAGCACGTTTGTGTATTTGGTTGTGTTGTGAATATTTGCAGCACGTTTGTGTATTTGGTTGTGTTGTGAGTATTTGCAGTGTGTTCCTGTATTTGGTTGCAGCGTGTTTCTGTATATGGTTGCTTTGTGATTATTTGCAGCGCGTTTGTGTATTTATTTGCATTGTGAATATTTGCAGCGTGTTTATGTATTTGTTTGCATTGTGAATATTTGCAGCGCGTTCCTGTATTTGGTTGCAGCGCATCTGTACTTGGTTGCTTTGTGAATATTTCCAGTGCTTTCTGTATTTGGTTGCAGCATGTTTCTGTATTCGGTTGCGTTGTGAATATTTGCAGCGCATTCCTGTATTTGGTTGCGTTGTGAATATTTGCAGCATGTTTGTGTATTTGGTTGCAGCGCGTTTCTGTATTTGGTTGCGTTGTGAGTATTTGCAGCACATGTGTTGTTTAACTGATAAAGATGATTAGCTGTTTTTTTTTAAATTTGCAGTTGTTTCTTCAGTTACAGTGCATTGAGCTCTCTCAACCACCATAGTTTTAGGTCATTAGTACAGAGAAGTAGAAGACAGATATTGTGACTTTGCTTATCCAGTAGGAAAGCTACTCCTGAAAATAGTTGAGCTACTGAGTTCTGTCCCCAACACTTGTTAATCTATGAGTATATTCGCGTTTAGGATTTTTGGTTGTGTTCCCTCGAAGTTCCTGACCACACTAGTTCATCTGCCTGGTTGTGTGAAGGCTTGTTTTGATATGTTTTTTTCCCCATCATCTTTTGTCTCTAATAAACTTCTAGAGGAAATTGCTCTTATCACCCAAAGCGCCCTGGGCCTGACAACAGTGTGTCAATTGTTTTCTCACAGCAGCAAGGAGAAGAAGTCTAGCATCTCTCTCTCGAGCTGTCATTCTTACAGCCAAAAGGGAGAATATTTAAAAAATATATAAATAAATAAAAAATAGGTGAAACCAGACAACTGAGGTTATCAAAGAAAAAGAGACAGAGGAGGAAGCTACACCCAGGATTCTTTATCTCCAACATAGCTTTGATAAAAAATAAAATAATAAAATAAATATAGAGTCGAAGTTGAAAAGGCATCAACTTTTTCAATTCCAGAGTTCCATGAATGAAGAGAGTTTGAAGTTCGTTTCGCTTGAGTGACAGATCATGAAAGAACAAGAAGTGAAATGTCTGAGAAAACCTGCTGTGCAGGAACATGCCACATGAAACTGAGACTCATCTATGGACGATAGAGATTTGTCCCCAACACTTAAATAGGAAATAGGAATTAATCTACTGTAATTGGTAATCTGGAAACTTTAAAAAAATTTGAATCTTAATTTGCTGTTGAAATTGTTAAAACATGTTTAATTCAATGTCATTAGTTAACAACATCATGAGGTAACAATGAACAAATCCTTTACAGCATTTATTAATCTAGATTAATGTTCGTTTCTACATATATTAAAATATTTTTAACATTAGTTAATGCATTATGACTGAACATGAATTATAAATTAACAAAATTAAACTACCAATCAAAAGTTTGGAGATGGTGAGATTTTGTAATGCCTCTTATGCTCACCAATGCTGCATTTATTTGATCAATTTATCAATACATTGACAGTAATTTTGTGAAATATTATTACAATTTAAGTTTTCTATTTTTAGTATTTTAATTTAATTTTAAAGTGTAATTTATTCCTGTGATCGTAAAGCTGAATTTTCAGCATCATTACTTAAGTGTCACATGATCCTTCAGAAATCATTCTAATGCTGATTTGGTGCTCAAGAAACATTTCTTATTATTATCAATGTTGAAACAGTTGAGTCACTTAATACAGTTGTGGTCAGAATTATTGGCACCCTTGGTAAATATGATCAAAGATGACTCTAAAAATAAATCTGCATTGTTAATCCTTTTGATCTTTAATTCATAAAATTAGCAAAAATCTAACCTTTCATTAAAGGAAAAGAATTGAAAGTGGGGGGAAAATCACATTAAGAAATAAATGTTTTTCTCCAAAACACGTCAGCCACAATTATTGGCACCCCTAGAATTTTTTGAGTAAAATATCTCTGATGTATATTCCCATTCATATTTACATTTTTTTAGCACACCAGGGTGATCATGAACATGAAATTGTCCAGCCATGACTTCCTGTTCCACAGGAGTATAAACATGAAGAAAGACAAAGGCCAAATTCCCTTAATCATTCATCACAATGAGTAAAACCAAAGAATATAGTTCTGATGTGCAGCAAAAGATTGTTGAGCTTCACAAAATAGAAAGTGGCAATAAGAAAATAGCTAAAGCATTGAAAACGTCTCAGGTTACAGATGTAACCCTGGTTCCCTGAGTAGGGAACGAGACGCTGCGTCATGACGCATTGGGAACCTTCTGCGTGATTACGTCGTTGAAGCACTCTTGTATCTAACCAATCGTGTAGCGAGACGTCCGAGGCGGGTGACGTCACGGACCAGGAAACTATAAAGCATACCGGGATTCAGAGAACGCTAGCTTCTGAAATAAGTCTGAAGTAAACGCTCGCAAGTATGCTGGGGGTACGGCAAGGCGACGCAGCGTCTTGTTCCCTACAAGTACTTGCTTGACAAGACAGACGACCCCGGAGTGGAGCCACCATCAAGGTTGTAAAACCTGATAAAAATGTGTTGGCATTACCCATCCAGCTACATCACATATATCATCAATGGAAATTCCAGACATCAAAGCCTTTGATGCCGCCATACCCCTGGTAGAATGGGCGCGGATAGCCAATGGAGAAGGCGGTCCGGCCGCTTCATATGCAAGTAAGATGGCCTCGACCACCCACTTGCTCATCCTCTGCTTAGATGCTGGGCCCCCTTTCTTAGGGGACCCATAACAGACAAATAATTGATCTGATTTTTGCCACAGGGCAGCTCTGTGGACATACGCATCCAAAGCCCTCACTGGGCAGAGCAGATTAAGTTTTTCCTGATCCGAAGATTCAAAAGGAGGAGGATAAAAGGCCTGAAGTACAATCAGACCTGGGACATTGGTGGGGACCTTTGGCACAAAGCCAGGTCTAGCATGAAGGAATGCTTTCACCATTCCTGGAGCAAATTCGAGATAAGATGGAGCAACTGAAAGTGCTTGTAGATCTCCTATCCTCTTCAGAGAAGTGATAGCAAGTAGGAAGACAGTCTTTAGAGTGAGGAACTTTTCTGGAACCTCCTCTAGTTGTTCGAAGGGAGCCTCGGCTAACCCTTGCAATACCACGGCCAAGTCCCAGGCCAGAGTTCTTGTACGCACCGGCGGCCTCAACCCCAGTGTGCCACAGAGGAAGCGTGTAACGCGGGGGTCTCGTCCTACCGAGGAATCCCCCTCAAGAGGAGCATAATAGGCTGAGATAGCCGCAACATAGACCTTCAAGGTTGAAGGAGATAAACCCTCTGAGAATTTCTCTTGGAGGAATCGTAGCACGAAGCTAACAGAATAGTGGACAGGGTCCGTATTATTTTGTCTACACCAAGTAGCAAATATATTCCATTTATAGGAATACAGCTTTCTCGTGGAGGGAGCTCTGGAGTTAAGGATGGTCTCCACAACCTCAATTGGGAGACCAGCATCTATGAACCTGGCCCCCCTCAGAGGCCAGACCCATAGCTTCCATAGTTCTGGGCGAGGATGTATTATCGTGCCGCCCGCTTGAGACAGGAGGTCCTGTCTGAGAGGAAGCTCCATTGGGGAGCCGTGTAAGAAGGACACTAGGTCCGAGAACCATATTCTGGTTGGCCAGTACGGGGCTACCAGTATTAGGCTGGCCCCTTCCTGGCGTATTTTCTCCAGAACTCCCGGGAGCAGAGCGAACGGGGGAAATGCGTACAGACGTAGCCTCGGCCACGTCTGCACCATGACATCCAGACCCAGAGGTGCTGGATGTGTTAGGGAGTACCAGAGTGGACACTGGGTTGACTCTCTCGAAGCAAATAGGTCAACTTCCGCTTGACCAAAATTTTTCCATATGAGATCCACCACTTCTGGGTGGAGTCTCCATTCCCCGGGCCTCGGCCCCTACCTCGACAGGGCGTCTGCTCCCATGTTTTGATACCCCGGGATGTAAGCTGCCCTCAGCGAGAGCAGCTTCCCTAGGGACCATAGGAAGATCCAACGATAGTTGGCGAGACCACAGACCCCCCTGATGGTTTATGTATGAGACCACTGACATGTTGTCCGTACGGACCAACACATGGTGGTCTCTCAGGTCTGGGAGAAAGTGTTTCAATGCTAGAAACACCGCCATCATCTCTAGCCGATTTATGTGCCATGAGAGCTGATGGTCCTCCCATACACCCTGAGCTGAGCGACCACTCATGATCGCCCCCCAGCCCGTGAGGGAAGCATCTGTCGTAAGCATTACACAACGACCAGAAGACCCCAACACGGGTCCCTGGGACAGGAACCAAGGATTTTTCCACATGACCAGAGCACGAAGGCATCGCCGCGTGACTTTGATCATGCAAAAAGGATTTCCCCTCAGAGAAAACCCCCTGGTCCTGAGCCACCACTGTAAGGGTCTCATGTGCAGAAGGCCAAAAGGTATGACGTTGGACGCAGCTGCCATCAGACCCAACAGTTTCTGGAACTGTTTTACAGTGAGTGACCGGCCTAATTTCACCCCTTTCACGGCTACGAGAATGGAACTCACACGAGCGAGGGACAGATGTGCCTGCATCGTGGTGGAGTCCCAGACTACACCTAGATAAGTGGTAGTCTGAGCCGGAAATAGCACACTCTTTTTGGCATTGAGCCTCAGCCCAAGCCTTTTCATGTGGGACAGAACAGCATCTCGATGCTGGACTGCCAGTTGCTCTGATTGAGCTAGGACCAACCAATCGTTTACATAATTCAGTACGCGGATGCCCTGGAGTCTCAATGGAGCCAGAGCTGCATCCAGGCACTTCATGAATGTGCCGGGTGATAGGCCGAAAGGAAGAACCCTGTATTGGTAAGCTTCGCCCCCGAAAGCAAACCTGAGGAACTTCCTATGATGAAGATGAATGGACACATGAAAGTACGCATCTTTCAGGTCTATCACCACAAACCAGTCCTCGGACTTGATCTGTGGGATAATCTGTTTGAGTGTAAGCATCTTAAATTTGAGCTTTTGTATGGAGCGATTTAGCACACGTAAATCTATGATAGGACGTAGTCCTCCATCCTTCTTTGGAACAATGAAGTAACGGCTGTAAAAGCCTGACAGCTTGCTGGGAGGAGGAACCCTTTCTATAGCTCCTTTTTGCAAGAGCGTCATAACCTCTTGTTCCATAACCAGAGCCTGCTCGGGGGTCACCACTGTGGTGAATACCCAACCCTCTCTGGAGGGGGCTGTCCTCCAATGTCCCGCGCCACTGGCATCAGGACCTCTTCGAAGCCTTCTTGGTGATAATTACAGTCTGCAGATCTGTGTTACCTCACAAAGACTTCAGCTGTGTCGCCTGTCCCTGTCCCCAAGCTTTCTGCGGGGGAGCACAGGTGGCGACACTTTCTTTGGATGAACGGTCAGACCAGTGCTCTGAAACGGCAAACCGGCAGGGAACATCTGAACTGACCGCTCTACAATCCTCCACTTTCTTGGAGGAACACTGGAAACCACTGCGCCCTGAAGCACACGAGGTGGCACTGTTGGCAGAACGGTCTCCTTTATTTTCTTTTAAATTCCTCGGAATTTCATATATTCAATATTTCATTTAATCCTCAAATTAAATGCAGCCAGTTCTTATACATGTATATATAAGAATACTTTCCTGTAGCTCAGTAGTTAGAGCGTGGCACTAGCAATGCCAAGGTCATGGGTTCGATCCCAGGGATTGCACATACTCAGATACAAATGTATAGTATAATGCAATGTAAGTCGCTTTGGATAAAAGCGTCTGCCAAATGCATAAATGTAAATGTAAATATTTTTTGAACAGGCTGAATATATTTAGAATACAATAAAGAATTATAGCTCGTAATAATTCGCAACGTATTTTAGGGAAAGAGAGAAAGGGAAACTCCCGTCTACTCAGATCCCTCAATATATAAATACATATAATTACGGACACGTGATTCTATGCGCAGCCTCGGCAAACGCAAGACCCGAGCCGTATATTCATTCTTGCAGACTTAATCTACGCGCTGCCTCGCCAACGCGAGATCCGAGCTCTATATTCTTTAATGAAAACTCAATCCACGCGCTGCCTCGGCCAGCGCGAGATCCGAGCCTTGCGTTAGACTTTTATTCCCTCGAGAATAAAGCCAACAGGAGTGGAGCTACAAAACTCCCGCTAGAGCATACTTCTCTTCGGGACATTTTTATGAATGAACACTGTCACTGTCAGTTGTGAGCTGACGTGCATACTCCACTACCAGCAAACAACACATAAATCGTGTGTATCCCCACTCGCTTTGTAGTGTAGCACAGGGGGAAACGCGATTCAAACTGCTGTTCACTATTGTGAAGTGGCGAGTCCTCAGATCGATATCACAATATCCACCTCCTCAGAGCTGGACATGTGAATACCGGTGCCTCAACCCGGGGGAAGAAACCGCAGATCGTGCTTCCACCTGGGAGACGGCACTGAACCTGGCAGGTAAGGGCAGAGAAAGGGCGGCGCCCGTCTCTAACCCCTCTGTCAGATTTGTGAACCCCACAAATGGAGCCGCCGCCCTGCCTCAGCAGAAGCGGGACCCGATCCGCGGGGAACACTGGAACACAGCGTCCTGAGAGTGAGTTTTTACAGTGCACACAGACAGCTCCCTCGAGAGCTGCCTGGGCATGCTCAACTCCCACTCAACTGCTACTCGCCATAATACGTGTCTTTTTTATATATAAATATATGGATTGGTGTGGGATACTCTTGTCCTCAGACGAAGAGATTGTGACTTGTTTATATGTAATAAGACAAACAACACCAAATAAGACACACGATAACATAGAGCGCTTGCTGAAGACAACAGAAGCTAGCATTCTCTGAATCCCGGTATGCTTTATAGTTTCCTGGTCCGTGACATCACCCGCCTCTGACGTCTCGCTACACGATTGGTTAGATACAAGAGTGCTTCAACGACGTAATCACGCAGAAGGTTCCCAATGCGTCATGACGCAGCGTCGACAGTTCCCACGAAAGGGAATCCCAATTTCAACTATCAGGGCAATAATTGAAAAGTTCCAATCAACTAAAAATTTTACAAATCTGCCAGGAAGAGGACGTGTGTCTAAATTGCCCTAATGCACGGTGAGGAGAAGAGTTTGAGTGGTCAAAGACTCTCCAAGGATCACAGCTGGAGAATTGCAGAGATTAGTTGAATCTTGAGTCTCAGAAAGCCTAAAAAAAATGATCAAACAGCACCTACATCCCCACAAGTTGTTCGGGAGGGTTTTAAGAAAAATCCTCTGCTCAGATCCAGAAACAATCTCCAGCATATTCAGTTGTCAGACACGACTGGAACTTCAAACAGGACCGGCTTCTATGGTCAGATGAAACTAAAAAAAGAGCTTTTTGGCAGCTAACCCACCAGATGGGTTTGGTGCACACAGTGGTAAAAAGTACCCCATGCCCACGGTTAAATATACTGTTAGATCTTTAATGTTGTGGGCCTATTTTTCTGCTGGAGGTCCTGGACATCTTGTTCAGATACATGGTTTCATGGATTCTATCAAATACCAACAGATAAAAAATC
>RJVU01059636.1:366184-380760 GCA_003731715.1 Anabarilius grahami | reverse complement strand
ATACGTGTTTTTAAAGGATAATTTGATAAATAGAGAGATCAAAAGAAATAGAAATCTTTTGTAACATATAAATGTATAAGTGTCTTCACTGTCACTTTTGATAAATTTAATGCCTCCTTGCTGATTAAAATTAATTTATTTTAAAAAAACAAATCTTACTGACCTTAAATGATTGAATGGTAGTGTATATTTAAAAATTAATAATAACTTTGATTAATAAATGCAGTAAAGCATTGTTCATTCATTGTTATTATTTCCTGATACCTGATGCATTGACTAAAGTTAACGTATTGATCTTTATTGTAAAATGAGTAACCACTCTACTACAGATCTCATCTCCAGATCAATACAATACAATTATTTATGCATGGCCTCATAAATATTCATGAGCTAAGCCTTCACCATGTCATGATATCTCAACCAGTCCAAACAACAACTAACCACTTTTTAAAGTGACATCCATAATATTGAAGTTCCGCAATAAAATCTTTCATTACCAATTTATATACATTAGATATACCAAGTTGTACATCTATGTTTCCAAACCCCGCTGGCTCGACAGACCACCACAGCACACAGCTACATTTGATTTAAAATGAACACAACATTAAAGCTTCTATTGTCCCACTATAATACACAATGTCAGGCTTACCCCATAAGAAACAAATGCATACAAGTAAATGTTGAATACCAGCCAGACTGCTCTGCATGTGCTAGAGGGCATGTGGAGCAGACAACACATATCAAGAAAGCTTTCCTTAGCCAGATTCAAACTGACTTGTATCTATAAGTTATGTGCATATAGAAATTATACACAGCAAATATACACAATACACTTACCGTGTATGTAATATACACTGTGCATTTAAAGTATACAATGTCACAGTCATCAAATGAGCTGTAGATTTAAATAAGTGGGCAAGAAGCATTAGAAACTGAAAGGAATAGAAAGGAGAATGAGGGAAAGAGGCAAAGATGGTCATTTCAGACCTGGTGTCAGCGTGAGACGTGACCCGTCAGTGAGGAGATAGGTCACCTTCGCTCTGATGTTTTTTTTCTGTTATGACTAACATCTGCCCTGGGCTGTCTTATGAGGACAAGGACAGAGATTTCTTCCTTTCTTGTTCACAAAAAGTGTGTTTTACTGGTCATTTGAGTTGCTCATTACTAGCACTACAGCTGTTAAACTCATTTCTCTACAATATTGTGCGAACACATGATTAGCTAATTCATTAAAAACATTTATAAACTGGCTCCAAAAACATCTGGACACTTTAACCACACTTACACACACACACGAACACACACACAAAATGAATAAATAAGTTTGTTAGATTTTAAAACAATATAACCATTTAAACAGTTACTGGTTCTTAGTGATCATCTGTGGCTACATTCAATCTGCGTGGACATGAGAGAAACTGACATCATAGAGTAGATCCAATAAAACCACCAATCAGAGCAGTTGGATAAAATTTTAAAGTGGCTCAGAAAAGTGAGAAGTAGTCATCTATCAAGATCTATCAACATTTATTTGCCAACTGCTTTGATAATATATCTTACAATGTACATAATGTACACATGACATGATCTCCCAAAAGTACCCCAATAATTTTTAGGGCAACTGAAATACACATTCATATGGATTTTTTAAATTATTTTAATTGTACTGTACTTATGATTGCACTTTGTAATAAATACTGTTTTAAACTGTTTTAATAAATGCAATTTCATTTTAGTAGTACATTTGGTTATAAAGTACTTTTCTATTCTACGCTATGGTGAAGTTACAGTTGAAGTTAAACTAAGGCATATTCAACATACATTGTAAAAAAAATAACAACTGCTATGTACATTCTACATTTTAAAAAATATATAAAAATTGAGAAAATAAACTGAAAATTTTAGATATACAGTACCACACATAATATACTGTATATTAATGTTTTAAACTCAAAACCATTGTAATACAAAACTATGTCTATGAAATAAAGTTGCTGAAGTTTAATTTACTATATTAAATATGTAATTTAAATTAGTGATGGCTTGATACTAATTTTTCATGTCTGATACTGATAATGATACCACAGCCTAGAGTATTCACCACCAGTACAGTTTTTTACTTTAATTTTTTCTTGATCAGAATATATTACTGAGTATTGTTGTAACGATTATGTTCTATGCGTGGATTCTTATGTTGTTGTTCCTGTTCCTGAGTTTAGTTCCCAACCCCTTTGTTCTGTTGATAATTGGTTCCTATGGTTACTCATTGGTTAATTATGTTCACCTGAGTCTGGTTTGGTTCCTCATTTAGCCATGTATTTAATGCCGCGTTCCAGGCAACCCGTAACCCGTGTTTTTCCAACCTTAAACCCGTGAAAGTGCACTGGAACAGCAGTCAAAGCCGTGACTTCCCACCCGTGAACTCGTACTAGATCGATGTACTCCCAGTTACGGGTTCTGACGGATGCGGTGTTTATGCAAGTGCACGGTAAAATTAAAGGTATAACAGCTTCTCTTGCCTTATGTGCCGTTTTCCTCCTCTGTTTCCCTCAAATAAGCAAGGAGTAAGCACCTTTGGCAATAGAAATAATTGTTAATGAGCATAAGCCCCGTACTGTCCGCCATGCTGGTTTGTTTACACTTTTACGCAGTTTGGCGTGACTTTCCTGGAACGCTACAAAGTGACTTGAGGGCTCAAAAACCTGCCTGGAACGCAGCATAAGCCCTCAATTTGGTTTTTCTCTTGGTCCTGTATTGTCTTTACATGTGTGAAGCTGTTATGTTGATTTTTGCCTTCTGGATTGAACAAACAAATCTACCGCTTCTCTTCCCTTGCTTGCACCGTGACTATCAGATTGACGAATCCCTAAATTAAATATTCGAAATATTTATGATTATGGAAAATTAGAGAAAAAAATACAGAAACTTAGGAATGCTCAGAAACTTTACAATGAATTTACATGAAAAGGTATAGCACAAGCTATATCCCTTTGCCATAAAATGGAAACTTAATTGCCCAGTGCACATCTATCTATATAATGAAAAACCTTCAAAGTTAAGTAGTGTTAAAAAAGAAAACTTCTATTGCATAAAGTAAAGGTGCTGATACAATTACATGCTTCCTGAAACAAAGTAATTTAATTTTAACGCATATGCATATCTCCTGGCATTTCAGAAGACTATAGCAATCATCTGTCTCTTTGAAACAGTACTGGCCCTCATTTAAATAATGTGTCGCTTTAATAAACTTTGGTGACCTGGGTAAATGTAATAATATAATGGAGCTGAAGTGTCAGCATATGTTTATTAATCCACAAAGTTTTTAATACAATGGTGCAACCGCACACACAAAAAAAGGTATTGTTGAATAGAAAAAAAACTAATGGAATGTAGCAATTTAATTGTGTTGCTTGTGCACATTCTTAGCATTTGCATAAATCTTTTTGGCATTTTATTGATAGACAAAGCAGAGAGATGTCTAGGTAGACAACAGGTTAGACTCAAACCTGTATCTCTTACATAAGCACCATAGGTCAATGTGTCTGCAACACATGCTAAGCCACAGCTCAATTCTAATTTGAATGATATTTCAATTGACCTTGCATAGCTAGAAAATAAACCGTACTAACCACGTGGGATTTATGCGGCCCCACTGACTTGGGTAGGCCGTCAAAACCAGTGGATAATACATGAAGGACATTGTGATGTTCAGCCAAAGTCACCCCAGTCATGGAAATGAAATGATTTTTAATCTGAGGATAAACCAGCATGCTAATTGCTCACTACTCTGAGCGCCAAGCTATATATCACAGACTTCCTAATTGTAACCACGGGGATAAGCCAGAGCTCGGCTTTTCTCTGCTGATAGTGACAGGGATGTGTCGACGAGGGGAAGGTGATTTATAGATTGTGGATTTGTTTAAAGCTTCCAGTGCAGAAGTGCTGTGTAAGATTTACTAAAAGACAATTTCAGCTGTACTTTTAAGCTAAATTAAAGTATTTCCCATATTAATGGGGAAAGACAACTCAAAGACTAGAATTTTTCCTACACCATCCATTTAAGTAGCAAGTATACATAGGCCTGGTTTCACAAACAGGGCTTAGATCAATTAGGATATTTAAGTAGCTTTTATAAACATGCCTTAGGGGGAGGGGGGGCATTACTGGTGTGTATCTTGAGGCAACAATGTTTTAAGATATGTCAGTACAAGTTGCTTTCAGTTAAAACAGCTCAAACATGCATTTTAGTCTGGGACTAGCTTAAGCCTCATCTGTGAAACCAGGGGTTAATGTCTTAAAGGGTCATTTACTCACTCTCATGTCGTTCCAAACCTGTATGTCTTACTTTCTTCTGTGGAACATAAAATATGTTAGGCGGAATGTAAGTCTGAAAAAAACTGAACCAAAGCTTTTCCTGTTCCCAAAAAAATCTATTAGCCGTTAAATCGGTGGGTGAAATCATTAGTGTGTTACCGCTAGTTTAATAGTTTAATACTCTAGAGTGCTATTCTCCCCTGAGACACAAATGACACACTTAAAAGAGTTGTTATCAGCCCTATTGAGAATATAAAACCACACAGAAAGAATATTGATGATACAGTTTTACAAGTATCATTTCCTGTATTTACAGCACTAAAGAGCTGTGATTCCATCAGGTAAGGAAAAAATTAAGAAGTTTCTTATAGTTTAAAACCATACATGCATATAATTGTGTCTATGTAACTTTTATGTGATGGTCATTTTGATATTTATGCACACATTTGGTATTACCACAGACGACAGACTAATAGCGCTATTCAAATGGGATTATTTATTTATTTTGGGGGGTGGGTTGTCACATATTTTACAATGATTATTGGATTATCATTATTGGCCAGAGTTTTAATAATCACAGCATCCAAAGAAGTAGGCATTACAAAAGTTACCAGACCACTATACAGCTATTACTGATAAATAAATAAATTGTTGCAACACCCCTGTATATCACATACAAGCCATATCCATCATACTGCATCTCTTATTCAAGTGCATACTAATCTGTGATGCACTCTGAGAAATGAATAGCGTGTTCCTGAGTGTTGAAGTGAGAGCCGGGTGAGTAACAGCAGCTAATGAGTGAATCTATCGAGTCTCCTCACAGCAGCGGGGCAGAGTAATGCCACAAACAACAATGGCAGCGCTCTCTATTGATTTAGTAGTATCGTCTTTTCCTGCCTCCCTCATAATCGCTCTCTTCCCATCTCTCTTTCTCTCACAAGCATTAAAGAGAGATTACCCTGCAGATGAAAGTGCAGAGCCCGGAGCCTTTTGCTTTTCTTCAGAAGTCATTAAGACTGTAGTGATACTGTAGAAAGCTCTTAATTTTTTGTACTCTTAAAAGAGAGATCAGGCTTTGAAAACCAACACCTGCCACCAAGAAAATACACAGAAGCTTTTTATAGGTTTTAAAATGCTCAGACGATCCAAACTTAGCCCAGCTCGCTGATATATTTGCAGATAATGCTTTACTAATATAGCGGTGCCTATTTTCCAAAGAGCATGTGCACTGCCTGTATTGCATCACATTTCTCATCATCTGAACTACGGACAGCGACTTGCAGAGATAAAGTGACTGTAGTCATTCATTTTCAATGAGAGTTGGTGATTTGCGAGGACAGGAGAGGCAGTGACCTTGGTAACAAGATGCATACATGTAGACAGACAAGATATTTGGAAGAATGTTTGTAACCAAGCAGATTTCGCCCACCATTGACTACCATAGTAGGAAAAAATAATACTATGGTAGTCAATGGGGGGCGAGATCTGCTTGGTTACAATCATTCTTCCAAATATCTTCCTACAGCAGAACAAAGACATTTATACAGGTTTGGAACAACTTGAGGGGGAGTAAATGATGACAGAAATTTAATTTTTGGGTGAACCATACCTTTAAGGTGGAGAAAAAATTGAAATGATGAGCAGCAATTAAAAATGGTGACGTTTTGGGAGAAACAGTTCACCAAAATTTAATTTTTGCCTTGTACTCATCCTCATATCATTCCAAAGGCATATATTTTGAAACATATCTCAGTGTTTGAAAGTCAATGGTCACCAAAACTTGTTTCCAACATTCTTCACAATATCTTCCTTTGAGTTTTGCAGAAGAAAGAAAATGATACAGGTTTGGAAAGACATGAGAGTAAATAATGACAGAATCTTCATTTATGGGTGAACCCTTTAAAGCCCGGAACACACTAAGCCGACGCCGACGAACTAGTGGTGAAGAAAGCAGACTGCGAGGTTGGCTCACATCGGCAGCGTCTGGGTCCAAAGTTTCCCTGACACACCAAACCGACGCTCGACACCCGACGGCCAAGTAGCACGTCGGTTCTGCACCTACGTAAGAAGTAATGCCTTTTCGTACCAGCAGGTGGCAGTAGCTGAACAGCCAATCAGAATGATCAGATGGCCTGACTGACCGACGATTCAACATGTCAAATCGGCCGAAAAAAAGCAGACGAGGACCAACATCAGCCGACGTTGCAGAACACACTGATAAAACTTAGTCGGTCGACAAACAAAAACTGCCCGACGGCCGGCCGTCGGCTTGGTGTGTTCCGGGCTTAAGAAGAGAAGCTACACTATATTGCCAAAAGTATTGGGACACCCCTCCAAATCACTGAATTCAGGTGTTCCAATCACTTCCATGGCCACAGGTGTATAAAATCAAGCACCTAGGCATGCAGACTGCTTCTACAAACATTTGTGAAAGAATGGTTCGCTCTCAGGAGCTCAGTGAATTCAAGCGTAATACCATGATAGGTTGCCAACTATGCAATAAGTCCATTCGTGAAATTGCCTCACTACTAAATATTACACGGTCAACTGTTTGTGGTATCATAACAAAGTGGAAGCAATTGGGAACAACAGCAACTCAGTCACAAAGTGGTAGGCCACGTAAAATCACAGAGCGGGGTCAGTGCATGCTCAGGCGCACAGTGCGCAGAAGTCACCAACTTTCTGCAGAGTCAATAGCTACAGACCTCCAAACTTCGTGTGGCCTTCAGATTAGCTCTAGAACAGTGCGTAGAGAGCTTCATGGAATGGGTTTCCATGGCTGAGCAGCTGCATCCATGCCTTACATCACCAAGTGCAATGCAAAGCGTCGGATGGAGTGGAGTAAAGCACTCACGACTCTAGAGCAGTGGAGACGTGTTCTCTGGAGTGACAAATCACGCTTCTCTGTCTGGCAATCTGATGGACGAGTCTTGGTTTGGCGGTTGCCAGGAGAACGGTACTTGCCTGACTGCATTTTGCTAAGAGTAAAGTTTGGTCAGGGGGGATTATGGTGTGGGGTTGTTTTTCAGGGGTTGGGCTTGGCCCCTTAGTTCCAGTGAAAGGAACTCTTAATGCTTCAGCATACCAAGACATTTTGGACAATTTCATGCTCCCAACTTTTTGGGAACAGTTTGGGGATGGCCCCTTTCTGTTCCAACATGACTGCACACCAGTGCACAAAGCAAGCTCCATAAAGACATGGATGAGTGAGTTCGGTGTGGAGGAACTTGACTGGCCTGCACAGAGTCCTGACCTCAACCCGATAGAACTCCTTTGGGATGGCCTTCTCGCCAACATCAGTGCCTGACCTCACAAATGCGCTTCTAGAAGAATGGTCAAAAATTCCCATAAACACACTCCTAAACCTTGTGGAAAGCCTTTCCAGAAGAGTTGAGGCTGTTATAGCTGCAAAGGGTGGGGCAACTCCATATTAAACCCTACGGATTAAGAATGGGATGTCATTAAAGTTCACGTGCACGAAAGACAGTCATCCTAAAACTTTTGCCAATATAGTGTATGTCACAGTGAGTGATTTTATTCAACTTCTTTTTTTTTTTTGCTTCTTTTTTTTTTGTGCTTCTGCTAAGAGATATAATAAAAAAAAAGTGTCAGCATTAGGACTCTTAATGTTGACAATTTCTTGATTTTTTTATGCATTAATTGTTTATGATATGAACTAAAAGCACAATATACTACACAAATACTGTCAATTATATTATCTACAAAATGTTTTTCTACCCATTATTGAAAAAGAAAAAAAAGAAAATTGAAATGGATATCAAAAATAGGGCTGCCAACATAAAATAATTTAATCTATTATTTTAAAAAGAACCAGTACTATCATTAAATTTGGTAATAAAAAAATAAAAAAAATATGGTAAACATTTAATAATAGTTCAACCAACATTTTTTAAAAAATATATTTTGTGTTTTAACAGAAGATAGACAGTCATACAGGTTTGGAACGACATGAGAGTAAGTAAATAATGACAGAACATTCTTCATTTTTTGGTTGAACTGTCCCTTTAATTATCTCAAGTTAGACAGCCCCCTTGCAGCCTCAGTTTAAAAACTGTCCAGCATTAAAAGTCTACAAACTTCCTGGTCAGCCTCAAAAGTGGGATTTTAACAGCCATTTTTAAACAGCCATTTGGGTAGTTTGCATTCAAGAGAAGAGCTGAGCTAAACCTTCATTAAGCACCAGTGTTAAATTACTGATAAAATTAAATTGCTCCTGGGACTAACATTTCCAATTTAAAAATATGCACAAATAAGTACAAATAAGTCTGAATTTTCCCCAGCTGATGTTTCTTCCTTTAAAATACCTATTTAGACGTGCCTATTTAGAGCGCAAGGGCTAGAAAGCACCAACTCAACTCAACTCAACTTTATTTATAAAGCACTTTCAACACCACAAGTGGAACCAAAGTGCTGTACAGAAAGTATAAAAGAGAAACATAAAAAACTAAACAACAGACATATGACATACACACTTACAAAGCATTGTCAAAAGCTAAAGAAAACAAATAAATTTTAAGCGCACTCTGAAAAACACCCAATGAAGGACAAGTTGTCTGACTGATGCTCACTACTCAGATAGATAGAGATAGATAAAAGTTTCCAACAAAACTTCAGCTTACATAACCGTAAGCTTTCTAAAACAGCACAACAGCAAAGCAGAGTAAATCTTTTATGGTACTCCCAGGCTCTGAAATGGAGACCAGCCCATGATGAGGTTTGTAATTCGCTCATTTGCTAATGATTACAGGCTGCTGTCAGCTCACATTGTTTTCAGAGTGTCATTGCTAATGAGTTCGCATCTGTGATTCCGGTGAAGTGTGGAAAAGTCACACCCCCTTAACCCCTCCCAAACCCTTCAATGTGCCAGTTGGAAAAGGTCACATGTCCGGCAGAGGAAAGCATGCTAAGCAAGTATGAGTGTTGTATGAGCCAAGTTGGTTGGGCAGAGGGTGTTGGAAACCTTTGCATGTGCAGATGTCAACCTAACTATGGCTTCCTTATTCGCAAGCGCAAGTTTGTCTCATTATCTGACACGCACATTCACTGTAGCTTCACTCAACCGAGAACTTTTCCTCGATTTAACAATCCCCCTCTGCCCCCTTCCACTGGCTCAGCGCCATCTGTACTGACATTTGTACACACATTTGTTCTGATATCAAACATGCACACTCCTCTGTTCTCCTAGGCTTCGTTGAACGTCACTAAAAACAACGGGAATCTCTGATCGCTAGTCCTACCGGGTAACTAAATCAGGTTCATCCTGAAATCACCAGCCCTGATCTTTCCGCAGGCTATCATCAACATTACTCTGATATGGAAAGCAATCGCATAATCAAAACGCTCTACTGCGTTCGCCATGACCTTATGAGACCACGGATCCGCATGCAACATCGCACGTCTCAGCATTAACGTACGGTTTCTTGACAGTTGTGGGATCCCCCGGGGATGCATATGTTACACCCAGCAGTGCATCTGTTTCGTTGATGCTTCATGTTGATGCCTGCTCAGTTTTCCCATCACCCTGGCGAAGAAAAACTAATGAAAAATCTGAAAATATGAAAATTGATTCACCTCATTTGTGAGCTGAGCAGATAATTATATCAGAGGGTTGCTCTGAATGAGAGTTTAACATTTCATATGGCGACTTCACATTGCGAAACAGAGGTTTAGTGCTTAATGAATGACATCGCAATACATATGATTTTTTTTTTTTGTAAAATATTCACCCTTAGGTAAGTTTACTTTGGAAACTAAGTTAACTACACAAGTTTACTTTGGAAACTTACAAAGAAATACTTTGAAGCAATTTAAAGAAATAGATCAGCCAAAAATGTAAAGTTCTGTCATGAATTACCATCATGTTGTTCAAAAACTATATGAAACATTTTGAAGAATGTGATGCAACGAAAGGAGACTGGAACTTTTGAGCTTCAAAAAGAATGCTAAAGCAACATAAAAGTTTAATAAAATATCATTAATGTAAATATCAAAAATCAAGTCTTCTGAAGCAATGTTACAGTGTGAACAGGCATTTATTCTTAACCAAATGCAAGAACGATAACTATAATAGTAACTATATTAGAGTCCACAACAACAAAAGATAAAGGTCTTTTTATAAGCACAATGCAGTTTTGTCATCTGCCACTTTAAATGCTCAAACTTTTTAAAGTCGAGTGGATTCTCTCTAATTGGCTGTCAATGATTTTATTGTTCATCAGCTGAAAAACATACATTCTGAAAGTGGTTCCAACACTATTGTGTCGTTACCATAATAGCTGTGGTGTGGACTTGCAAATTCTCATAGAATTAGAACAATTATTCAAACTTACAAATATAGTTATCATTATACTTATTGTCATTGGTGTGAACGGACCTTAAGACTGAAATTTAAGTTCATTATCTAATAATCTTCCCCTATATTAAGCTGTAAACCACTGAATTGTATCATTAAGTCGAAGTCGTGAGGTGAATTCAAGAACTGGATTAATTGGATATGTAAATAAAACATTCAAAACAGTAAACTGATTCAACCAATTCATTGAAAAGATCCAGTTCAAGAGAATAGTTCACTAAATTTTTTATTCATTCACAATGATTCATTACAAGTTCGTGCATGAACTTAAATCATTTTCATGATACTTTTATGTCCTTTTTGAAAGCTCATATCCCCATTCATTGTAATTGCATTGAAAAAACAGTATATTATTCAAAATTTCTCCTTTTGTGTTCCATGGAGTAAAGTTATACATATTTGGAACAACATAAGGGTGCGAAAATGATGACAGAATTTTAGTATATTCCTATAATTTAGTAAATAGACACAAATCAAGACACATGAGTGCACATATGAGCAGCAACACACATTTAAGGGATAGTTCACCCAAAAATGAGTGAAATTTCAGATGAACAAAATCGGAGTTATATTAAAAAAATATCCTGGCTCTTCCAACCTTTATAATGGAAGTAGGACTCAAGATTTTGGAGCCCAAAAAAAGTGCATCCATCCATCATAAAAGTAATCCACATGGATCCAGGGGATAATAAAGGCCTTCTGAAGCAAAGTGATGGGGGTTTTTTTAAAGAAAAATATCCATATTTAAAACTTTATAAACTATAATTACTGGCTTCTGGTAATGACCGTACGCATGTCGAGTTCCGGCGGAAGAGTGACCTTCAGACCCGATGTGTGATGTAGGATATAGAGTAGCATAAGCTTAGGTGAGAGACGCCTCTCGCAGTTCAAACAAATAGGGCTGGGCAGCAAACTCAAGCTCCTCTTCTCTTATATCGAAATCCTCCGACATTTCTCTTTAACAATTCTTGCTTTAGACTTCTAATTTATTACTGGATCTTTGTTTTGTTCTATCCTCTGCAATTCCGCATTCGTCAATACGTTATGTGTCACGCCAGAAGTCACTTTTCCGCCAGAACTAGACTTATAGACTTATAGTTATTATAGTTTATAAAGTTTTAAATATGGATATTTTTGTTACAAAAACCCATCGCTTCGCTTCAGAAGGCCTTTATTAACCCCCTGGAGCCTCTAACCTGTAAGACTTGATTTTCCTGCTCAGACAAAAACTGAGATCAAGTGCCCTGCAATAAAATAATAAAACTCATCTGAAGAGAATAGCATAGGACAACGCCTTGCCTTCACATCTACAGGACGCAACCCCTCCACCCCCCCCTCCACACACACACACACCCTCCTTCCCTTCCCCCTGACTCAAGTCACTGAAAGTTCTTCAAGACATATAATGTAACTTGTGTATCTATTGTTTTTCCCTTTTTATGTTTGGTATCATTTTAAATGTCTCAGTGCAATTGGTAAAATGGTCTCAATTTCACAGCAGTCACTAGTATTATGCAGAAGTTTGAAAACTAAGGAAAATTCTGTCCTCTTTTTGGGTGGTGCCTTTGTGAAAACCCACTCCTCTCCCCCCAAAACAGGTGTTGGTGTAGTAAATATTTATAACCCTTTTGTTCTAAGGTAAATTGCAAAGCAGTCATGTGGGATTTTCTGTAGCCAGAGGCCCCCACACAGTGATGGACAAGTGTCTTCAAACACTAATCCGCCACTGTGTGCATGTGCATTTCAACTGATGTTATGCATTTATTATTTCTGAATTGGCTTCTAATTGTCTAACTGTAATGTAATTGGCAAGATAAATTTTTACTTGACAAATAAAATTTTATATTTGATTTATTCTGTTAAATTAAAGCAAAGGTATTACCGCAAATCTGTGTTCAGGATTGATCATACGGAAGGTTTAATAGATGGAGCATGGGGCTCATCAATTAAGTCCATTTCGATTTCTGACTATCGCTGCCTTAAATAAGTTGCAGTTTTCGTAAATATATAAAAACTATGCTTTTTGTTACGAGTAAGCAGAGCGCGACCGACTTAAAGGTAGATATTTACCCTGCATCCAATTTTTAAGGTCAGAACTGACGAGTTTGTGTCCGGGAAGAGCATTCAGTCAGCCGAAGTGACTCTTCTAAAGCGATACCGGGACCGCAGTGAACAAAATAATTTAAGGTATAAGGTAATCAGAATAATCAAAAATCTAAATTAATACATAACCAATGATTAACTTCTAATTGGAAACACAACCTAAGAGTAATAATCATTTGAAATTGGAGTCGGATTAAACGAGTGAAATTAAGTTAACTTCACAGAGGCGCTGAAAAGGCATACACGCGTTAACCTTCGCCCAGGCCGTCGGATTCCATTTTTGGGCCTATGCGGGGTTCATACAAACCCATTAATTACTTTTATGATGGATGGATGCACTTTTTTGGGCTTCAAAATTTTGAGTCCCATTCACTACCATTATAAAGCTTGGAAGAGCCAGGATATTTTTTTTAATATAACTCCGATTGTTTTCGTCTGAAAGAAGATAGTCATATACACCTAGAATGGCTTGAGGGTGAGTAAATCATGGGATAACTTTCATTTTATGTGAACTATCCCTTTAACAAACTATAAACCATCTTAGTCTAGGTGTAAAAAAAAAAGCCTGAACCTTTCCAATATATCCATCAAGCACATCAGAGTGGAGGATTATGGAGCTCTGAATGCTGTGGCTTTGGATTTATTCACTGTGAGAACGATAAGAAATGCTGAGCTGGTTATAAAGCCTAGCCTTAGAGAAGCAAATAACATTATCATTAAACTCCTTCGCCGTTGTGCGTGTTGATTAAAAGCTAAACCAATATTTTAGGGAGAAGCTTCAGGAAGCGGCGCTATAAGAACTATTTAATATTCATTTCATATTTATTATAATTGCAGTTGGATACTGTGATATGTTAATAATGTAAATTAAACAAAATAAGGAAAAAGAGCAGGAGAGAAAGAGAGATCATGAGAGATGCATGAGAGTTTAATAAAATATGTTACGTAATAACCATTTGGCAAAGGGACTAATTATTCATTTCACCCTCGAGATAAGACAGGAAAACACAAGAACAAAGAGACAAATATACTGCATAAGTACTGCTCATACATAACAAAGGCAGACTGGGTGGCTGAAACATCACAATTACATAAGGAACTGCATGCTACAATATTTGCACACTTATTAAAGCAATAAAAAGTGGCTTACCTGTACATTTTCAAGATAGAGACACAGCAGGAAGGCAAAAAAAGAAGAAGAAAAAATTTTATTATATTAATGTATTGTAAAATGTAAAGTTGGACTCAGTAAGAAAGACATGTTTTCCACACATTCTGTCTAAAAGTTTGCACATATGTTGATCCATTCAATACTTCTTCCATTCTATACATCTGGATTATGCTGCTGACTCAGGCTCTGTTGTCATGTTGTGTCTGTATATTGTGTTTGTTGTTTTATTGTTTGCTTTGCTTGTTTTGTCAATGTACTGTACTTCTTTGTTTATACTTTGTAAATCACCTCAGACGTTGGTCAAAAGAGTTAAAGTAAACATATTATTATTAGTATGGGCAGTAATTTGGCCAATTATAAGACACTGCAAGTCTTGTGATCTCAAAACGGTGGCACCCCTAAGTAACTTTTTTTTTTAAAGGTAATTCATTTAGCAAAAAATTGTACCCCATTACTCCATGAAATCACTTGACTAGCATAGTTTTCAACTCAGTAATGTATTTCCTATGGTAACTTGTTGCCGCTACAGAATAAAAAATAAAAAGGTTAATTGAGACATCTCACCATTCTGACTTTTTATATATCTATATAAACTCACAATTGCAACTC
>RJVU01059636.1:308800-366123 GCA_003731715.1 Anabarilius grahami | reverse complement strand
TTGTTACTTTATATCATGCAATTATATTTTCTTGCAATTCTGAGTTTAATTCTCACAATTCTGAGAAAAAAAGGGTCAAAATTGCGAGATTTATGCCCGGTTTCACAAACAAGGCTTAAGCTTAGTCCCTGTCTTAACTGAAGCAACTTTCACTGATATATATTAAAATATGTCAGTGCCATTGTTTTGTCTTGAGATGCACACCAGTATTGTTTTTTCTAAGGCATATTTATAAAAGCTACATAAATGTACTTATTAAACTAAGGCCTAATCCTGGCTTACTTTGGCGGAAACAAGCTTCCATAATTACCTACTCAAACAGGAACTATGAACGAAACATAATGAAGGACTCTTTAAAAGAATAAACTTAAGCCGCGTTTCCACCGAAATTACCCGTAATAATTTGTCCCAGGAACGTTTTTTCCCCCAGACCTGTTGCTGTCTGCGTTTCCATTGCGATCTAAAGTACCATAAAATTAGTCCAGTGATGTAGGACTGTGTGTGACTTTTCAGTTCCCGTTTGGATTTCGTCCTCCGCATATAAGCTTAATAAAGCCTGAACCTCGTCATCGGACCATCGGTCGTATTTTTTAAACTCCATTGTTGATTCAAATAGCAAACAACTCTTACTGCACCCACAGCGACAGACTTTAAAAATGGTGGTTGAAATAAAATTCTGCGTGGAGTCAACCAATCAAAATGCTGCGTGAACTCAACCAGTCAGCATGTTCAGCGCCAAAGTCCCACCCTCGGAGTTCCTGAACTTCTAAAGTACTACCTCATGAGCAGGGACTTTCTGAGGGGGAATTTTTAGCTGGAACTTAATTTAGACCCTGGTCCCTGCGGTCAAAACACACTGAGTACCACCCCAAAGTCCCTAGTTCCTGGGTAAAGTTCCTGTGGTGGAAACGTGGCTCTAGTTACACTGATTTGAACCATGATTTGCAAGTGGTACAAAATAAATACTTAAGTAAATACAATTTTATTCTTTAAAAAAAAAAAAGTAATCATTACACCAGAAATGCTTCTTTGCAGTGTGCCAAGTGACATTTCTTCCAACAGGTTCTTGATGTGTACCTGCATGAGAAAGCTAAATAATGACTCTACTAGAAGCAGGAGCTGTGACATTCAGACAGAGACGATAAGATTGCACAGCCTCAAAGAGCAGACCTCAAAGAGGTCAAATCTGTCAAACAGATGCATGAAAGCGAGTTTGCGTCCAGTTAATCTTTCTACATAACTGTATCCTGATTCCCTCCCTTTATCTAAGGGAACTAAGGATAAAGAAAGAGACAATTTTATGAAAGAGAAAATTTATTTTTTTGGTCATAACACAAGTCTTTCAGCTTCTCTTTCCTTAAATTTGCTTATTATGAAAAGATTGAAAAAATGTGCATGTTAAAGGGTTAGTTCACCCAAAAATAAAAATTCTGCCATTTATTACTCACACTCATGCCGTTTTAGACCTGTAAGACCATTGTTAATCTTCGGAACGCAAATTTAGATATTTTTGTTTAAATCCGATGGCTCCGTTAGGCCTGCATAGGGAGCAATGACAATTCCTCTCTCAAAATCCATAAAGGTACTAAAAACATATTTAAATCAGTTCATGTGAGTACAGTGGTTCAATATTAATATTATAAAGCGACAAGAATATTTTTGGTGCGCCAAAAAAAACTAAAACAAAAAACGCTTTATAACATTAATATTGAACCACTGTACTCCCATGAACTGATTTAAATATGTTTTAGTACATTAATGGATCTTGAGAGAGGAAATGTCATTGCTGGCTATGGAGGCCTCACTGAGCCATCGGATTTCGACAAAAATATCTTAATTTGTGTTCCGAAGATCAACGAATGTCTTACGGGTGTAAAACAGCACGAGGGTGAGTAATAAATGACAGAATTTTCATTTTTGGGTGAACTAACCCTTTAACTCATGATAATCTGGTAGTCCAGGGCTGCTTCAAGAGTCTGACTCTAATCAATGCATGTCCCAGTATCAGAGAAAGCGACAGGGGCTAAATAATGCGTTCACGAACATTCTTCTCATTAATGCCTGTTCTGCTTCATTAGGCTCTGGGCTGCTGCCAATGAGATCGTCCATCATGCGCACACACATGCACACACACGCACAGTCTCAACAAATCCTGAAGAGACTCCACACACACGTCGCAGCGGGTTCACATAATTCCACACACCATTTGCAACTGACACATTACTTCATTTTGAAGACTGAATTTTGTATCTATCTTTTTATCTGTCCATCCATCCATCCACCTAGATTTATTTCTTACAGCACACATACGTCAGACGATCAATTACAGAACTTTTCAGTTGGAGGGCTTAATTACTTCTCATGTTCCCTCAGCCATCTGGCAGGTCCTCTGGCACCTTCTCTCATCTGGCACAAACTGATTGATACCCAGTGTGATGGAGATCCCTTATAAACACCGTAATTCTCAGAGAAACCACACTTACAACACACAAAAGAGTTGTTTCTTCTTTTTTTATTATTTGTTATTATTAATTCTTGACAAGAAACTGATATAGGAAATTATTTTCCCGTTTCACAGACAAGGCTTAAGCTAGTCCCAAACTAAAATGCATGTTTGAGTCGTCTTAACTGAAAGCAACTTGCACGGTCAGTGCCATTGTTTTGTCTCAAGATGCACACCAGTTTTTTTTTTTTCTAAGGCACGTTTATAAAAGCTACTTAAATGTCAAAATTGAACTAAGGCCTAATCCTGGCTTAATCTAAACCCTGTCATTGAAAAGGCACTCCACTGAAGTGCCTTTGAACGTGCAGCATTATTCAATGTGTTAATGTAATTTCCAATAGTGTTTTGTTTATATCACAGCTCAGGCAGAGCTGTTGAGCTTGGTAAAGCCTCAGTTTCCTTCTAATCTCCTCCATATCGCTTCAATATATAGCATTCTATGCAGAATTCAGATGGGTCTGATACGTTTTGTGATCTCTGCCGACTCACACATATCATCCGCTCCATGCTATCGTGTCTCTGGAACAGAGCAGATTTTGATGTCATCAAAATCGTTGATCCATATTGGCGCAAGCTTATATCTTCTAAATATGAATTTTGTCATTGTTTTGGAGCACACTAGCTTATAGATAAGAGTAAGGCTAACATACTTTAATGTCATGTAACATAGCCCCGCCCACATTTAAACTCATTGGACCAATATTCTGCTCCTTGTCTACATTAAACATCAAAATGGCTCTGATTGGCTGTGTCACGTGTCACATCAAAACATTTTCGCTTTCAGTGTGGACAGGCAATTTGCTTGTCACTGAAAACATATCAAGTCAAGTTTAGACTTCAGAGATGTGGTGGTTAGGTCTAATTCAAAAAGCCAGTGGTGAAATCAAAGTCAAATACAATTTAGTTGCAGAGAGCCAACAAAGCTCATTGTGTAGTTTGAGTCCTTCTCTTCAAAGATTTGGAAGGTTTTAGAGAATTTGTGTTGTACAGCTATCAAGGGACCAAAAAAAGTGGATCTGTAGAAAACCCATGAGTGTGCCAATAAACACAATTCGGGTTCCTAAGGGATTCTGTAAGCTGTCTAACTAGGGTTTTCATCTAGCCAAGTGCCAAACTTCAGCCTGCTGCAAACCCACGGGGTCTTTGTCTTTGCCATTTTTGAGCTGATGCAGAGAACAAGTGAGTGCGAGAGAGAGCGAGAGACTGCAGTAGCTGTCAGCTGTAGCTGTGTCAGCAGCCTGAGCAGACCGATCAGATGCCTCAAACCACCCCAAAGGTCATTTAGATCAGCTGACACTGTCACAAGCCGCCCACTTTTACCCCTGTGACTGCAATAGGACCATCTCGGACTAAAAGTGGACCAACATCAAAGAAAAAAAACAAAAAAGGCTAAAAGTACTGTATGTGCCCACTGCCTTCTAATGCTCAACGAGCAAATTTTGCTGTCCACATATTTTTGGTATGGGTGTTTCTTCAACTATAGGCACTTTTGGCCTTGTGGACTTAAAGTATAGAAAATAAACTCTTAAAACACACTTCAAATTCTCACTGGTTTAATTTGTCTACTAACAATGTCTACTCAGCTAATAAAAATGTATTCCAAGAATATTTTATTTCTGAATGTTCTCAGACCATTCAAAATGTCCAGTTTTTAAAATGTTTTAAAATTCAGACCAGGGTCTGAATACTTAGGACCATGTGATATTTCAGTGTTTCTTTTTTAATAAATCTGCAAAAATGTCAACAATTCTGTGTTTTTCTGTCAATATGGGGTGCTGTGTGTACATTAATGTGGAAAAAAAATGAACTTAAATGATTTTAGCAAATGGCTGCAATATAACAAAGAGTGAATAATTTAAGGGGGTCTGAATACTTTCCGTACCCACTGTACTTTGGATGTCATATCTTTGTTTTTTAAATTATTATTAAGGCCTTTGGACAAAAAAAAAATGACCCGTCACGTCATTGACCAATATAAAAAGTTTCTAACATCTTCATATATAAAAAAAAGTTTAAATCTATTAGCTATAAATCAAGCCCTGGGACATAAAAGTGCCAGAATTTGAAGAAACACTTGTATACTGTGCGCCAAAAAGGCAAATTGAGCACCTTTGCTTGTTAAAAGTGTTGCAGGCCAGCCAGACCTTTTACAGGCTTTCTCATCACACATTCCTCTGACCTTCAAGAACAGAAGATTTCCTCCTGTTAAACATCTACTCCATAGAAATGCCTTCTGTTCTGCAGAATAATGCTGGGTGTTTTTATGAAATACAGCACAAAAAGCAAAAGGAAAGATCTCTTCTCAGTGAAAGAAGCTGTGACTTCCTCTCTCAAAGGAAATCATTAGGACGTCACCTATCTGAGCACAGAGAGTTTCAAAACCACAGCGCTCTAGCTAAGCTCAGACCCTTCTATTCGCAGTGGGTTTATGTAAAGCTCCATTGTAGGCCTCTTGTGTGGATGCTATCATTGTGTTCTGCACAAAAAAGCCGGCATGACTGCAGACAACTTCTCATGCACAGGTAGCGCCATGCTCTCCCCCATGCGTCTCTGCTCCTGGCTTTATCTTATCAAATCATTTAATATGGATCCAGCAACTCTCCGGAGACAGATTACATGTCCTATTTTGCTCGTGCATTCTGCCTGACATTTACACAGCTGGAATTCAGATGACAGATTTGGTCTGAACTGTTAGCCAGACGATTCAGGGGATTAAGATAGAGAAAGACAAAGAAACAGGTAGAGCCCAGAGCCAAGCGCCCCCTAGGTTTGAGCTAAAAATTCACAAAACCCTAATGGCCACAGATATTTTAGCTATATTAATGAAGGTGACTGCATAAAGGCTACAAATTGTTAAAAACTCCAGGTAGTGAAAAAAGATAAGATTTGTAAACTCACCAAGAATATTTACCCAAAAA
Organism: Anabarilius grahami; assembly: GCA_003731715.1. Taxonomy (NCBI): domain Eukaryota; kingdom Metazoa; phylum Chordata; class Actinopteri; order Cypriniformes; family Xenocyprididae; genus Anabarilius; species Anabarilius grahami. The sequence goes on along the minus strand of RJVU01059636.1, from coordinate 360,702 downwards.
TGAAAAAAATGTCAATTCCTCCAATCCATGAAAGTTCATGTAAGAAGCGATGACCAATAGATTAACTATTCATTCTCTGAATGAGTTCACAAAACAGGTATGAACGATTCGTTCATGAATCAGATTGACCCAGTTCTTAAGTTCATCTAAATGACTAGTTTTACAGAAGTTAACAGCTCAACAGAAGATTATCAGTGAACAAGGACGTAAATTTCAGTCTGTTCATTGCACAAAACTGTTGCATGAATTCAGAGCACTTAGCGCATAAGTCATGTGGGCTTCTTTTATAATACTTTTATAGTACTTTTTTTTGTTTAAGCTTGAAAGCCTTGGTCACCATTCATTTCATTAAAGGATTAGTCCAATTTTAAATAAACTTTTCCTGATAATTTACTCACCCCATGTCATCCAAGATGTCACATAACGCTTATGCTGTATGTCCTACGATTTCCCTATTCTACTTACGGAAAAAAACAAAACTGGCGCCACGTTCGTTCCGTAAGTAGAATAAGGAAAGGCGTAGGACATACAGCGTAAGCGTTTTGAAGAATGCGGAAAGCGGAAGTACGTTCAAGGCGATCATTTGTGTTTATAAAGCATATACAGTTGTATTGTTTTTCGAAAATGACAGATCGTTTCTCTAGATAAGACCCTTATCCATCGTCTGGTATCGTTTAAAGCCCTTTGAAGCTGCACTGAAACTGTAATTTTGACCTTCAACCGTTTGGAGGCCATTGAAGTCCACTATAAGGAGAATAATCCTGGAATGTTTTCATCAAAAACCTTAATTTATTTTCGACTGATGAAAGAAAGACATGAACATCTTGGATGACATGGGGGTGAGTACATTTTTAGGAAAAGTTTATTTAAAAGTGGACTAATCCTTTAACAACTCTTAAAAATGACTCTTTTTTAGTTTCAACCTCTGAGGAAGAACATTGTTCAGGTTTGGAGAAACATTAGATTAAAATGAATAAAAGAGTAAACCCACCACAGAACTTGCCATTCCATTTCCATGAAATTACACTTTGCAGTATATTTGTGTGCACTGTGCACTTTGTGGTCAGATTACACAACTTTTTCATTGCCATGAAAATTAAGCTTTTTAGAACATTTAGAATTATTTATTGAAAAACTTTAATCTAAAAAAACTTATAAATTATAATCTTTCTAAATGTTTATCCTAATAAGTGCCTACAGATGTAAAGTTTGAAATGCATTTAAACTCATTCATTGCTGTGATATAATAAAATGTTTCACTCCACATACAAAATATTATAAGGAAAAGCAGGGAGGTGAAAAGCTTATACATTACTTGCAAACATAGGCTTACATTTTAAGCTAACTTTGAAAATGCCTAAGCATTTACCACCAACTCCTCATTAACTAGCATACAATGAATAGAATTTAAATGTTGTGAACAGCCCTACCACAATAAATTCTTCAATAAAGTTTATTGGATTTTTTTTTTCTCTCTTTTTTTCCTGCAGGCACTCATCTCCAAACGAAATATGTTTCAAAGCCAGACACTCCCATTACATGGAAATACAGTATTTTGTTTTCACATCTGTTTACAGAATAACATGCTGATATTAATTAGCAATCCAGCGATGGAAAACACATACACGTATATGGGCTGCAAAGATACCTTTATGCAGCAAACATCTGAAAAACAGCAAAAACAAAAACACAAGTTCCCATGTAAAATGCAAAATCAGGTTAACCCTGGGTTTTGAACAAAATTAGAATGCATTCTGTTGTTCGCCTCATGCTAAATTAGTTTATCCCCTTCAGATTCAGCACTGACGTTTTCAGGCTACCTCATTGATGAGTGACAGCTAGATGGCACCTCCTTTCAAACCAAACCAAATCACCCAGTGCAATTATGCCTTCAAAATGAACAAAATAATAAACGCTTCCCAACTAGTTAACATTCAACATCCAACTCTAAAATCCATAACAGGCAACTAATAATAATATATAATATATATAAATGAAAAACTACATAAATGATGATACTACATGCACCAATAATTTATTTATTTATTTTTAATTAAACTTTTTTTATATATTATAAAACTTTAAAAGGGCATTTTAGTTATCAGTTTATTCAAAAAAGTGTTTTTTTTTAACATCTTTGCAAATCAGTGTTTTACTCAATAGTGGTAGGAATCTAAAAACAGCAAGTAAAAGCCCAACAAAGTAACTAAATGAAACTTTCAGTGATCCAGAGGGAATCATGTTTGCTGAAGACCACCTCCGAAAACAATATAATGCATTATTCATGAGAAATACTCCTGTGTTCACTGACTTAACAACAATACAAATGAAACAGGCCTGAATGGAGCTGTTGTCTACACACAGGGCTTCTTATCTTTTTCTTCACACTACAAACATGAATCCAATCAGGTTTTTAGACAAATTAGCAATTTGTACAGATATTATCTCTATAAAACAGGTAGTAACTCTAAAACAGGTAACTCTTTACAGTATAAGGTTCATTAGTTAACATTAGTTAACTACATTAGTTAACATGAACTAATAATGAACTGCACTTATACAGCATTTATTAATCTTTGTTAATGTTAATTTCAAAATTTACTAATTATTAAAATCTTGTTAACATTAGTTAATGCACTGTGAACTAACATGAACAAACAATGAACAACTGTATTTTCATTAACTAACGCTAATGAAGATTAGTAAATACACTAACAAATGTATTGATCATGGTTAGTTCATGTTAGTTAATACATTAACTAATGTTTAACTAATGAACCTTATTGTAAAGTGTTTCATTAGTTACAAAAGCCATTAGACAAGCTTTAAAAAAGAATAAAATAAAACATTTTTATTCACTGAAATAAAACAAAATATTAAAATTAGATGAAAAACTGAAAATTAAACTAAATGAAAATTAGAAATAACTGAAATAGGTTCAATCTAAAGCACTAAAATGACTAACTGGAAATAAATAAAAATTTTAAAAAATATACAACAAAGTTGAATAAAATAGTCATTTTAAAAACTAATAAAAATTGACAAAAGCACAGAAAAATTACTCAAAATTAAACTTAAATTAAAATAAAAGCTGAAAATATAAAAAAGCTACTTTAAAGTATTAATAAAAAAATATTATACAATATAAAGGTAACACTTCAGTATAGGGAACTGTCACAGACACAGACACAGACGGAGGCAGACAGGAAGGTGAATAACAGGTTGTTTATTAATAGACAGAGGCACTGATCTGGCAGAGGAGATAACTGCTGAGTAGAGATACTGAAGCACGTTGGAAATGGAACTTAGCTGGAATGGAACCCAATGTCTCTATTGCAGGTGTGGAGAGTGGAAAGAAGGCTGGCAGACGATGGATGGTGGATGGTGGATGACATTATATGGAACACAGAAGACAGATGACACAGGTAGGTAACAGGTAAGTAGTCCATAAGGCAAGTAGATACATAGAGACATTTATTGACGAGACCAGACGATGTGGTGGAGTGAACATGGGGCTTAAATAGTGGTGCTGAAGAGTGCTAACAAAGGTGATGACTTTCAGGTGCAGGTGAGAGGTGAGTGAGTGCAGGTGAGGAACCAGAGGGATGCTGGGAAATGGAGTCCGGGGAAGGTGATACAGACGGTGACTGTGACAGGAACACATATTCACTATTAACTATGACTTTTCCCTCAATACACTCCTAATTTACTGCTTATTAATAGTTAGTAAGGTAGTTGCTGTAGTGGTTAAGTTTAGTTATGGGGTAGGATTGAGGGATGTAGAATATGGTCATGCAGAATAAGGCATTAATATGTGCTTTATAAGTACTAATCAACAGCCAATATGCAAGCTGCAACTTGTTAAAAGTGAGAATTGTTCCCAATACTTAAGTGTTACCAATATAAATAATACTAAAATAGCACTGGTCGTAGTCCAGTGGAGTATAAGATTGACAAATCTGACAGAAAGTTGGGTGAACTATGCCTTTAAGCAGTCTGTGTTCTCTCTTAAACTTGCCAATTCCGATTTGCACTGCAAGCTGTAGGGAAGCCTTTACCCATGCTTCAATCTTCCTCTTCACCACTCCCGATTCAGGCCTGATAGTAACCGCATTAGCATTACGGGAATTTAATGTTCAGGCAGTCAGGTGTTTCTGTAGATAACTAAATGAGCTTATTTGTTTGAGTGGTGGACCACCGGGTACAACCGCTGTGTGCACTTTCCACACAAGCTGATAAAAGGTTTCCACACTGTTCAAAATGAGGATGTTTGTAGCAAAATGCTACTAATTTTCCACCCGTACAAGGGCAGGGGTTGATGGTAATCACAGATTCACCAGTAGCAGTGGCGGTCAGGGCACGTGTAACTGTGACAAGCGGTAATCAGCATGAGCGGGAAAATGTCACGATTACCAGGCCTCCAAAAGGCTCTGGGATATTTCTCTTTTTTCTTGCTTCCTGCAGTCACATCGATGACTACCGAAAAAACAGCCGAACCAGTTTAGCAGTCAGGAAAAACAGAGATACTTTCCATATGAACTTTGTAAGTCCTTTGACATTTCAGATATGCCCTCGCTCACCTTTGTCAAGACGCCTGTCAAGCTCGGCACTAAATAAAAGAGGGTAGAGTGGAAAGCAGCCGACGATAACCTCGGGTGCAGATATGGGCGTCAGAGAGAGCGAGATGGCAACCAGTCAGGTGTGACAAAGTGCTGGTCTGGTCTTTATCCAGACAAGATGGAAATGTCACGCCTGGCTTAATATGCCAGATGATACCTGTTGCACATGCAGCAGAGTTGTTGTTTCAAGTGAATTCAAAGAGTTGAGAAGTTCTGTGCTATAGACAACAACTGATGTGGTGTAAAAGGGAAATTATCTGCTAATGTAATCTCTGACAGTAACAGTTCTCCCAGAAGTAATTGCAATTGTTCGAAAAACTGTGTTAAAGTGAGTCTGGAGGGGAGGCTAAATCCATAGCTGCTACATTATCTGCTACCACTGATAATGTACCAACTACCTTAATTATGGAGAGTATAGATATTGAATATTTGATCACAAAAGACTTTACCAATCTACCATTTAAACAATTAAAAAAGGAAGACCATAAGGTTTCCAATTTCCATATGAATATTAAGCAGAAGAACTGTTTTCTTGAGCACCAAATCAGCATTATTAGAATGACTTGCAAAGGATCAAGTGACATTGAAGACTGGAGTAATGATTAAAAATCACCAAACACCAAACTTTTGAATGGTAGTGTGTGTAGTAGTTATCAACAGTAAAACAAAAAATGTGTAACTTAATTAATTCATTAATATTCATAAATTACTACATACAAAATGCTTAATGTGCATTTTCTGTTTAAAATACTCAAATCTTTTGAATTATTAATCCTTCACCTGTTCAGGTTATTTCTGTTGTGTGTGAGATAATGATGAATTTGTATTAAGAGGATGCAAAATCCACTGGTGGAAAATGTTCAGCAGCTGTTTGTGCTTGTTTGGCACTCTCTTGCTTGACATTGCGATAAAGTGCTCAAATTGACAATTTACTCTGTTTCTAAAGTACAATGACATCCTGATTTACAGTACAATGATGATGTGGTGCACTAGTTTTTTTAATAGCCCAGCCTTCCTGAGTTTCAACACATACAAACCTTGGCCCAGTCTTGCGTTCTGTAGCCTTCAAATCCAATCAAAGACACCAAACATGGCATAATAACTATTTGCCTTCCCTTACACAAAAACACATTTCTCTGCAATGAATATTTGCTTCAAAAAGAACTCATTTGGAGGGGCTAGTAGGAAGGTGCCGAAAGCAGCAGCCCTTAACTGAAGGCACTGAATAAAGCAAACGAATGCCCTCAGGGACACCTGGTTGTAAGAGCAGCACCATATCAAAACAATCTGATCAAAGACAGGCCTTTAAATATGTTCAAATGAGGCTTATTTTCTAAACTCCATTAAACGAAGAATCAGAAAGCAGGAGGCTTCATTATCTTTTGCATCGCTTACATAGAAAACAAGAGATTAATTAGGGCTGTGTGGTGTCTCGCGGTGAGGGGAGTTCCGAGATGACATGCCTGCTCTTCTTGGGAACGAATAAAAGCACTGAAGCAATCTGCACGGACAAACTAATTACACTAAATTATGTAAAGTTCCTCTCACACACGGGACAACTCGTTCAACTCACTTACTGTGGTATTAGAATGTCAGGATGAGTAGTTCACAGCCTTGAGGAGCCTTTTGAAGCCTACAATACAACTTTATAATTAGAGCACAAGAAAGTTTTGATCCTATAGTCTGCTGGCAAACATTACAATAGATCCAACTTCTAGTATACTTTCAGACTTACAGAAATCACTTTGATCCATCTTTAATTAACTAGACTATAAAGATATCTTGTTTGAAATATACCTTTAATGCATCTTTCAAATTATAGCAGAACAAGAAACTTCACATTGGAAACCACTGAATTTATGGTGTCGGTAATATATTCAATAATGTTAAACAAATACCTTCCTGGGATGGGTATTTGGATACATATTGTGGGCAACTAAAGTCAATATTAGGTATGTACCAATATAAAAAATCTGTCCAATGCAGAAAGTAATCAGTAATTATAGTATTTTGCTGTCATGGTTTATAATTGGCAAATATTAGAATTTTATACTATTTAATTAAAATAATACATAAAGAAACTACAGTATACATATTTTTTAAATGCTAATATTTAAAACTTTATTTATGCATCACAAAATGGTATGACGTTTGCATTTCCCTAAAAAAATTGGTTACACTTTATTTTAAGGTGGTTTGGTTAGGGTTTGGTTTAGGGTTAAGGTGACATTGTACTAACTCAAATAAGTACTGAGTAATATTAATTAACTACATGTACTTACTATAGAGTTATGGTTAGGGTTTGGTTTAGGGTTAGTTACTTGTAATTATGCATACATTACTGTTATTACATAGTAAGTACATGGAGTAACGTGTAACTACGTCACCTTAAATTAAACTGTTACCAAAAATATATATTCTCAAGATTACATGTAACAGTGTTATTAAATTATTACTGCTTTTAAAGATTAACTTTAAATTAGCTTTAGATGACAGAAATGTAAATATTTATTCATTACCATTTTAACACCCATTTAAAAGTTTGGGATCAGTATGATTTTTTGAAAGAAATTAATACTTTAATTCATGACTTTTACATTGAACAAATTTACATTTAAAATAACTGAATAAACCAAATCAGCATATTAGAATGATTTCTGAAGGATCATGTGACACTGAACACTGGAGTAATGATGCTGAAAATTCAGCTTTGCCACCCCAAGAATAAATTACATTTTAAAATATATTAAAATAGAAAACGCTTATTTAAAATTGTAATAGTATCTTACAATAGTATTGGAACACCAAGCGTTTAGTTAATCTAAGCATGTATACTCACAAATCTTGCTAATTAAAGTTTAAAGGCAGAAAGTAACAAGGAATGAAAACATCCAAAGTAGGTTTTTCCAGGCCAGATAATTGGCTACTGATATAGATGTCAGCCCTCTAATGGAGGCACCAACATTATTTCCTTAATAAGATAAGGTTTACAATAAAAAAAATAAGGATGCAAAATGTTGGTAGTTTTTATAACAAAATAACCAACAATCAATTAGAGAAAAGCCAATCTAAGCTAAAAACTTTTACTCATTTCTGTTGAGGGTTGATAGCCCTATTGAATACATTACCATGTGATGTGATTTCAAAGTATGTGTACATTTCAGAAGCAGACAGAATAAACCACCTGATGCAAAGCCATTTGTAAAGGTTGTTTATGTGCAATCAGTATTGGCAGAGTGTGATCATCACGTAGCACAATTAAGGGTGTTGTGCTCTCAGGTTCAGAAAGACAGATCCTTATTCTCGGGCTGGAGAGTAAATAAAATCTGAATGCTTCATCCTCTGGGTCCCTCCTATTCTCTGTGTAGTCTGAATTGTAATGTATAATGAATGAAGGAAACACATTCCAGGCTTTGATCTCATAATAAGCCTGACTAAACGTGTGTTTTGGATGATGCCTTAAAGATATTTCAGACAGATGTTTGGAATTGTTTTTCCATCTTTTGAATGAGAGTTGTCCTGATTTGACATAAGACAACAGAAATACATTATAACTAATGAGAGGGACACAACAATTAGCTAAAGTTTAAATATATTAAAATAAAAAATAAAATTAGCTAAGGTTGAAATAAATTAAAATAGAAAAATTCTTCCATATTGTAACTAGGGATGGGCATTTCAAGCAAAAATAATATTCAAAGATCGCTGGGAATTATTCGATTATTATTCGAAAATCGCACCCCTCCCCCGCATGCACGCACGCACGCACACACAAACAGAGAGAGAGGATGAGAGACCATTCACGCTTTCAATCTGTATGATATTGATAAACTGTTTAATTCATTGGGGAATATGCTGTCTTAACTCAAGCCATATAATGATTGTAATGTGCTGAAACACATTAATATGTTCATTAATATAAGTGTTAGTAAAATCCGCACGGCCATTCATAACGTTGCGAAGCAGAGCGAGCGTTTCTAATTAATTCCTACGTTGAGCTTCCATAGGAACAAACTGAAAACGCTCGCTCTCCGGCAGTGTACACGCACCATGAATGACCGATGGGATTTTACTTTCACTTTCAAATTAGCGCCAATTCGGGAGCGGTGACGAGTGATGATACCGGTGTTGTTCCTGAACACCGGCAACACCGACTATCGCAGCAAGCCTACCTCAAGCCATACTGATTTTAGGCTGCCTAAATGTGTTATAACATTTTGAACAGCCTGAATGACGGCACTTGTGTCGTGTGAACATCGATTTTAACGTCTCTGTTATATGCCACGCTAGTCTGTGTTCTACTGTTGTCTAAGAGTTGATTGACAGCTTTTTAGGTGCTTTATTGGCAGCGCGCGCCACCCTCTGGTTACATGAATGTGTCACCATTGAAAACATGAGGGTTTTCAATGGTGACGATAACCCTCATGTAATCGCACAACCTATTCGATATTCTATAAATAAATCAACTAATCGAATATTCGAAAACCGTGACTTGTTACCATGGTTGATAGTAGGCTGCCATTCCACTACCTTCCACAAGGTGTGCATGCCCAAGTGCTGCACGAATAAAGAATTTAATCCGGATCTACTGCGTTCGCCATGATGTCATTATCATGTGACCTACACCGTCAGTTAAATCGCTTCACTGCCATTCACAAATCCTCTCCTGTGGACTGTAGTAAAGCGTCCATCGAATGTACACTTCAGAATCTCGTTGGAAGTAGTAGGTCATCTGGTTACTTTTTGCCTACTCTTTTATGAGTACTGTGAATTTGGACATACTTTGTTTGTCACATACTGTTTCTCTCCTACTATATAGTAAGGAAGTATGCGATTTCGGATGCAGCCATTGACTTTGAGACAATGGAATCGGAAATGCTAAAATGACAACTATAATTAAGATTTTTGATGAAAACATTCCAGGATTCTTCTCCTTATAGTGGACTTCAATGACCTCCAGATGGTTGAAGGTCAAAATGACAGTTTCAGTGCAGCTTCAAAGGGCTTTAAACGATACCAGACAAGGGATAAGAGTCTTATCTAGCAAAACGATCGGTCATTTTCAAAAAAAATACAACTGTATATGCTTTATAAACACAAATATCGCCTTGAACGTACTTCCGCTTTCTGAATTCTACAAAACGCTTACGCTGAATGTCCTACACCTTCCCTATTCTACTTACGAAAAAAACGAAACTTCCGTTCCGTAAGTATAATAGGAAAGCGGAAGTACATTCAAGGCGATATTTTGTGTTTATAAAGCACATACTGTTGTATTTTTTTCGAAAATGACCGATCGTTTCGCTAGATAAGACCCTTCTTCCTCGTCTGGTATCGTTTAAAGCCCTTTGAAGCTGCACTGAAACTGTAATTTTGACCTTCAACCGTCTGGAGGCCATTGAAGTCCACTATAAGGAGAATAATCCTGGAATGTTTTCATCAAAAACCTTAATTTCTTTTCGACTGAAGAAAGAAAGGCATGAACATCTTGGATGACATGAGGGTGAGTAAATTATCAGGAAAAGTTTATTTAAAAGTGGACTAATCCTTTAAGGCCTTCTGAAGCAAAGTGATTGTGTAAGAAAAATATCCATATAACAAGTTATAAAGTAAAAGATCAAGCTTCTGCCTTCCATATTCAACTTACGAAGAAAGTGTAACGCCTCTCGCAGTTCAAAATGCTTAAGCTACGTCCCACGCCTTCTGTATTCAACTTACGAAAAAAAGCTTAACTGATCCAACCCCATTATTCCAAAAGCCAATTGAAAAATCCTTTCTGGTTTTTATCAAGGGAACCAGGGTGATGCTAACTTCCGGGTTGACAAGTTCATAGTTCCCACTTCATAGCAATACTCTGGAATGCTGAATAGTTACGCGGCCCCACACCCATAGTGGAAGTCAGGGGAATGACAGCCTACTGTCAAACATGGTATTGGGATTATGTCTGTTACAATATACTAAAAAAAGAAAACTGTTCACTGATCTGTTTGGAATAGTTTTTCCTTATTGTATATGAGAGTTGTCACAATTTAAAATAACACAATTGAAAAGATATTTTAACTAATGAAAGGGACACAACACTTAGCTTAGGTTCTTCACAACACACTGGGTATATGAGAAAAAAACATTAAAGAAATGATGAATATTAAACTGTAAACTATATAAATATCACTGAGGCAGCATGTTATTATAAGCACAATTCTACCAAATGCTTTTCAAAAGGATGGGGTAATATCAAAGAACAACAGAATGATAATGCTAACACTTGCCAATCTGTGTTGTGCTTGGCATTCTTCCTAGGCGGTGACTAAAATATGCCCTTTTATCTCAGATGTAGGTTTGAAATGTAATTCACCGCTGTTAGGGAAAGCAAAGCATTTGTTGGAGGGCTGCTCTGGCAAAAACTGACATAAAGCTAATGTTTTCGGTTGCACGGATGGGGGAAGTCAGTGAGGATATGTCCATTAAACTGCCACACTTCAGACTACGCTATTAAATGTAATGGCTTCTATCACTGTTGTATGTTCTAGTGAGTTTCTGCTGACTTCGATAGAAATCAATCGCAACCTCTCTCTCAGGTTAAGATGTTAAAAGCTCACTCGCATGGCAACATAGTGAAAGTGTGCTTGAATTCTCTTTCTTTTTAAAAATGGAACAAGCGATAAACTTAATTTTATCAATCAGTTCTGTCAATGCATGAATCATCAGACTTCCAAGTTTCGATTAAAAATGACTTATTGGTGTAAAGATAAAGCATTGGTCTCAAACGGCAACGGTAAAGCTTGAAGAAGTACGTGTGAGTGCTAGATGTGAGTATGACAACTGCTGTTATTTACATTTACATTTATGCATTTGGCAGACGCTTTTATCCAAAGCGACTTACATTGCATTATACTATACATTTGTATCTGAGTATGTGCAACCCCTGGGATCGAACCCATGACCTTGGCATTGCTAATGGCACGCTCTAACCACTGAGCTACAGGAAAGCTAAAATTATTTAAAATCAATTAAATTGTCTCCTGTGATGGAAAAACAACATGAAATCCAACAGAATCCCTTTTGGACCAATGAGAGCAGCTTTTAAATTTCAAGATCCTAATTAAATTAATGGGTGCCACACAGAAATAATTGCTCAATGTCTCCGTGGTATATGGTTTCGCGTTTTGACCCACTGAAGTGTCACAAGCTTTTGACAGAAATGGATTCAACTAAATGCAAAAATAGCACCTTGCTGCTTTTAAGAACATGACAAATATCTAGTACAGTAAACCCATACACTAATTCAGCTGTCTTCTACTGACATCCCACTTCATAGTTCAAAGCATCTTTTCTGCACTGCTAAGATCTTTTTTTTTTCTCTACTTTCCATTTTCAAGCCTCTTCTTGTGTCTTTTGTGCTCTGGAATCTGTGACATCACTGCCCTCCTGGCTGTTGTTTAAGTTTCAACCAAACTTTTGCTTGTGATAAAAAAAAAGGAAACAGACTAATCATATTAATTTACATATATAGACCGATCATTAATGTTTATTTATGGTTACAAACACGAGAAGCAGGTCAATGGAGCGGAAAAAAAGCAAGGTCTAGAGATGCGTTTTAAAAAAAAGTTGAACTCATTTTAACTTGAATGCCACGTCTTTAGGATGCTGTGTCATGCACGAGACACTGCAAAAGAAGCCAGACATGAGTGCAATGGACAAGCACAACTGTCTAATGCATGATTTCATCGAAAAAAAATGGAAAAGTAGCACAGTGGAAAGGAAAAATGTGTTCTGTATGAACCGGCCCTAACTAGTTAGAGAAATGAGAGCAGAGAATAATAGATAAACAAAATAGTAATATTCATAAGAGTAACACAGCAGACCTATGGTGCACAAACTTCAGGTTGCAGATGTCACAAAATGGCGAAGGCTTAAGTTTTTGAACATCTATTCCTGCAAGTTAGTATTTCTTTAGTAAAAAAAGTAAGTAAAAAAAATAAATGAGGCCTACAGGCAATAGAAAAAACCCTTTCACATGTTTGATCCCCAGTACTTGCTAAAGGGGAAGCGAGCAAAGCCCAATATTAATTCATTTGACTGAATCAACTTAACTGCATTTGATGCCACAAATTAAAGTTATTTTAAGGGTCATATCAGGTGAAAACATAAAAAAAAGTGCCTTGAGGTAACAAATGCACATTTTCTGGTTTTTAAAGAGTGTTATATTTCTGATTGTTTTTTTTAAATCAGAAATCGTACTTTAAGTAGCTTAAAAATTATATACTTTAAGTGATGTAACTGTGCTTTTACTGTACTGTATGAGTTTTCATTATGAATAAGTATGGTATACTTTTTGCTATTAGATATAATAAAAAACAAGTCAAAAAGTTATTCTACTATGGACAAAAGTAGAGATGCACCGATTGCAATTTTCTTGGCCGATTCCGATTTCCGATTTTTTTGTTAATGTGATCTGCTGATACCGATTTTTGCAGATTCCAATTTTCTTTTTAAGAACTATAATACAAAAACTACTTTTCTTTAACGCAAAATTTTATTTTCATTAAAAAAAGTCAGTAATAAAACAAGAACAAATAAAAAAAAATTGCAAACAACAGCACAAATCCAGTGTAACACATCCAGTGTTATTTTATTGGTTACCTTAATTTCTGTAGTCTTTATTGTAAATATATACAGATTCATTCTTACCATTAAAGTTATAAAACGTATTCAGTCAAGAGCAGAAAGTGATTTTCTTTGTCTTTTGTTCTTTGATTAACATGTCAGACAGCAGCAGGAATATTGGACTGCTGTCCCTTTAAGAGTTTATGAATGGACCCAATACTGTTTCACAACATGCGTTCTCTTTCTCAACTATAACGATCCAAAACTGACTGTGTTTATCTGAATAATCTCTAAAACGAGCATTTTGACATAATTTTGTATGTATTTGACTGTTTAAGCGCAGTAAGCCACTCATTTTGGTACTTGTGACTCTGTTTGACTTCTGTCTCTGTTAGGGACTGAGCATGGCTTGTTCGCTTCACTTATATAGATCAGTGGTGCACGCGCTTTTGGTGTGAGCGGGAAACCTGCGGGAATGACTAAAGCCGAGTTCAGACTGCACGATTTTAGCCCCGATTTTGGCTCGCCGAAAGGTTTTGATAAATCGCCGACAAATGCCCAAAATCACAGGCAAATCGGTGCTCATTCACGCGAGTGACAATCACGCGAGTGACAATCACGCAGTGTGAATGAGCAAAGACGCGATCTGAGAGAATCGCCGACGAGTCGCCGACCTCTGTGAGATATTTGGCATGCTAAATATCTGGACCTGTCGGCGATTCAAAATCCTGCTGTGTGAAAAGTGTTCTGACTGAAAACTACATCGGCGATGACCGACAGCCAATGAGAGAGCAAGATACAGAGCAGCGGGGAGTTCAGGGAGGAGTTATAGACCATATACATAGTTCTTCGCATCTCCCCAACCATTTCCTCCTCCATATTCTTCTTTTCTTTTTCTTGTTTTCGCTGCAAATCAGCGCACAGGCAATTCGTATTGCAAGGTTCTTGCGGGCTACCATTTTTAATAATCCCAGTCTCACGTAGGGTTGCACGGTGTACCGGTACTACGGTAGTATCGCGATACTAAAGCTTCAAAATACTGGTGATGCCATTCTATTTTTTAAACGGTAGTATCGTCAGTACCGTAAGGAATGTTGCATGTGCGGCAGGTATACTTCAATTGAACATGCGTGCCTGCAAAAACATTACAAGAGACTGCCGTTGCCTGTCTGCTGTGCCCTGTTTCCCAATACTTCAGTTAATTTTGCAATGAGATAAAGTTGCACTTGCACACTTTTGTTTGCACTGCATTTGATCTGGAGAAAGGGTCTGAAATTCACTTAATTAACATCATAATATCTTTATATAAGAAAGAATTCTCGCAGTTTTTCCGTTCCTCATTTGACATCATTAAAAACATCTTTGCAAAGACTATTCAGACAAATGCAATTCCATTCATCAATAGGCTATAGTGGCTTTGCACTCGGTTCTTATCAATCATATCAATCGTGATTTTAACATTATAAATGTATTATATGTTTTAATATACATACTGCTCTCCAGTCAGGCTTGGAAATTTCAAGATATGCTGGCAAAAATGCTCCTGATAGTTCGTGACACGAGCAAGAGCGCTGTTTTTGTTTCGTTTCTAAATTAATCTGATTTTGAACAAATTGGGCGAGTCACTGACTCACTAAGCCATTCATAAAAAAAGTAATTTGCTTCGTTCCTGAATGAATCAGCCGTTTTGAACGAATCGGTTGAATAATTCATAGACTTAATCATTAACACTTGCTGCCACCTACTGGCGACTTTAGTCTCCCATCTAAAAGTAGGCCTATTCTATCATTTTCTATATTCAGATTTTAATATTTAAAACATTAATACCATTATTTATGCAATTGTAATTTAAGTGCAAATGCATAAATGCTACATTGTAATGTCACTTCATGCAGCTTCTGTGCTACTGTGCAGTGCTAAGATGAATTTTGTTTACAATGATTCATTTGATTGGTAATAAAAGCCTGTTATTCATTCTCATTAATGAAGTATTCAGCGAAAAATCTGGTCTGTTTTCATGTATTTATGAAAGTTTGTTTCATTTTGTATACTGCATGGTATCGCGATACTACTTGGTATCGTGATACTTCAGCTGGTATAGTATCGTAAGACATTTTTATGGTATCGTGACAACCCTAGTCTCACGTGAGAACTCCGGTCTTGCATGCGTGATATCGCATGGTTTCCTTGTCACATCTCGCATGTGTTTGGTTGTGAAATGTAGTTTGCGTGACAGACAGAGTTGTCGGCGATTCTTCCTATTGTAAAGTCATGCAGTGTGAAACCTTCTGTCGCCGATCCATCGTGCAGTGTGAACACAGCAGCGACTGAATGCTGGCCAAGATAGTCATGCAGTGTGAAAAGAACAGCGACCCGACTACTTTGAAAATCGTGCAGTCTGAACTCGGCTTTAAATAATGTGCAATGCAAGCACTATTTAACCGGAGCGAATGAGACGAGAGGAGGCGCCCGTGTGGGTGTGTATCAGCGAGAACGCGCAGCTGACATTATTGCCTGTGCCGCTGGTAACAAAACGGATCGGCTCGGAATCGGTAAGAAGTGAGACTGATCGTCTGATCACCGATCCAGGCTGATCATGAGGAAAATCAGCCGATTCCGATCCCTGATTTTCCCCCTCAAACTTGCAAAAAATGCAATATAACGAGCCAGTCAAAGAGGAACAAAGAGGCAAGTGGGTGCCTAGACTTCGATAAAAAATTCTCTGGCTTTTGCCCTCAAAACTCAACATCAACTCAGCCTCTGGAGGCCGCATGATATTCTGTCTGGTTCACATTCTAGAAAGACAAGAGCCTCGAGAGGTAGAAGCAGCCTGGAGACACGCACTAATATTGCACGGTACTCACCACACATCTGACAGGATGATTTGAATACGGTTGTAATGAGATTATTCAGAATGCAGGGTACGTTCAAGCCTCTTAGACACAAAGTGATACTTCCTGGTAATGAAACACTTCTAAAGTAATTCACACTCACACACACACGCACACACACAAACACACACATATACATACATACAATCACATATACATATACACACACATACATATAAAACGTAATACCATTAAAATGTGTATCTTAGGCTACCTGTTGACTTCACTGTCAGTGACAATGTCATGAACATTACTAGATTAAAACAACAACTAGATTAAAACAGTTTTAATGTCACCTGCAATTATGCATCACATTCATTGATTACAGATATTCAGCAATGATTTCAACAACCTTCACAAATCAAACTCTGTTCATTAACTTTCTTGTCAGAGAGCAATTAACAGATTTCAAGTAGCTAAAGAATTAAAGCAAGTCTTTCATCTGAACATGCACACACAACTTTTAATCTTTGAGGCGAGGGTTTGTGCTCTGACATCGAAGCAAAAGACTTAAGCAAGAGCCTGTTCAGATCTTTAGTCGTTTCTGTTGCTCTTTTTTTATCTATACACATATTAAACCCCACAGCTTGAGATTATGCTTCCCCACTGGCCAAACTCCATGTTATCCCCACTTTAGCTGTCACTTCATGAATGCAATGATCCTTATTGCTAACTAGACTACAGTGAAGGTCTTTTTCCACTGTCACAAGCGACCAGAGCACCATAGTCTATTAATCCAAACTATCATGCAGATTTTTCAAGTAATTTGTGTTCCCCTAGGAGAGCACAAATAGCTGTCATGAAAGTCGGAGTAAAAAAATAAGGAAGTCACTCTGACTGATTCATAAACTGTTAAATACAGTTCTAAAGGCTCTATCAAGGTCTATCAAGGTCTATCAAGTGTCACATTACTGAAAGTAATGGTATTTGCATGACGTGTGACATTGCTATTAATATTTTCCATAATGCTGTGACCCTTCCAACCTGATAATTTAATCCATTCTCTTAGAGGTATCTTTTCAAAGCACTTGACTGAGACCCATGCTCTGTCAAAAGCATTTCAGTATTCATGTATTCTTGGCTGTGTGGAAGTAACTGGTGAAGAATCTGTTAATAAATGGAACTTGCATAATGGGGAATCCATTTGTTGACTTCTCTGCCTGGGTCAGCGCGACAAGGTCAGTGAATGTATTGAAGGTGCAGATACAGGCTTCGTGATGGATTGTAAAAACCTGATAGCAAATGCCAACAAAATGCCAAGGCTTGAGCTGCCAGCCTTGGCGCAAACAGCAAAGGATTTATTTTGATGCACATGTTTGCCTGGAGAGAGGAACAGGATAAAACAATGAAACCAAGGCCTTTTCTGTCACCGCTTTCCTGTATTTCTGTTGGAGGTGAACAATAGCCTTATTCTCTGCTTTGTGTGCAAGTGTCTTTGCTTATCTAACAGTTCCTTTGTGAAGCAAAAAAGTTTGCCCATTGAAATCATTTCAAAGTCTGTAGAAATGTATTCGGGACTCCCTTAAAATGTAACTGCACAACAATCCATCTAAAGTGGAAAGAACTGAAGAGTCTTTAAAAATCACTTAATTCTCCCATTCTTATGTATTTTATGGTGTGAATCAGCCCAGATGAAACTGCATTTATAGAAAATAGCCTTACATTACAGCTCTTTGGAATACTTAATTATGATTGGTCAAATCAGTCAATTTTTTTATTTTATTTATTTATTTATTTATTTGTGTAATGATCTTTAAACCGTATGTACAATGTTAGCTGGTCCATAGCAAAAGTAGCCTGGATTACAGATTAGTAATTATTTATGAATTCATGTTGTACACACATACTTATATATTAATTATAATAATAATAAATATAAGAAGAACCTACACAAATTCAATGTTTACAATATAAATGTTTATATTATTGCTGGTCCAATTGTTTTCGAGGTTAATAAAGGACCCTTTTGCTACAGTTTGCTAACATGTAAATCAGATGATAAATAATTTCAAATTCAAATCTGGGTTAAAACAACCCAAATTGAAAATGGACATACCCAGCGATTGGGTTAAATGTTTGTCCAACCTGCTGGGTAATTTTATTTAACTCAACTATTGTTTAAAAATTACTGTATTGCTTGCTTAAAATGAACCTAAAATATGCTGGAAATAAACATTTATTAATATGTTTAATAAATGAACATTTATTAATACGTTTAATGAATCATAATTAAACAATAAACATTTATTAAACTGCTTATTAATAAATGTTCACCTTTTGATTGTTGGATCTAGTAATTATGTGTCTGAATTTTAATTTCCAACCTATTTTTGGTTCATTTTAAGCCAGCTATATAGCAATTTTTAAACAATAGTTGGGTTAAATAAAACTGCCCAGCTGGTTGGGCAAACATTTAACCTAACCGCTGGGTTAAAACAATCCAATCGCTTTATCGTTTATCCATTTTCAACCCAACTTGGATTGTTTTAAACCCAGCATTTTTTAGAATGTATATCCGATATCCATGCATTTCATTATTTGGTAAGCAGCATATGTAATAAGTGGAAGAACGTATGGTCAGATGGCAATTTAACATTTTGCATTTACCATCTGACCATACGTTCTCTCACTTATAAACCAGGCTCTGTGATCAGGACCTGGACACAAAGCAGAGGCTTTCTGTTCATTATTGTTTAATCATTAAATAGGATTATGCTTTCACAGCAACAATAAGACTTTAGTACTCAGTCTATGTTCTACATTTTATAATTTTACACACATCTATTTACACACATTTCCCCAACATTAACACAGAACATGCAGAAAGCCCATAGATGTGGACTCTTAGCCCTTAGCGAAATGTCCAGTTTACACAAAGCAAAATAATGTATCCTACAGCAGAAGCAAAAATCCAGCTTTATTTGAGAGGGTCATTAAACTGAAACACGTCTATAACCCCCTCCCTCCAAAAAAAGACAGCAGGACTATAGCCCAAAGGTTGCGGCTCTCTGAATCACTTGCATAAGAAATCTCTTGGAAGCCAAAATGGCAGGATGTTAATGCCAGTCACAGTGCCAGCTGGATCAGCAAGCACTGCACTAGAGGATCTTATCTGCTGACACCATCAGCACACAAGTGTTATTCAATAACACTGAGGAAATAATGTCAGGTGTTAAAATACCCACCAATGTACTCAAAGCATACAGTCCAGTGGCTGAAGATGACTTAAAGAGTTTTTACCTCTAATTCAACCCCTTTTTCATTATCTTAAGTATCATCTGAAATACGGATCATTGAAAGCAAACTGCAGCCCTAACTACAGCAAATTTGAGTTAGCTTTAGTTGACTTCACACAGGAAATACGCTCCTGGGCAAAAAAAAATAAAAGGGCCAAACCCAAAAAGGCCAAACACTATGCTTTTTCAATGTCTTAAAGACAAATTATTGGTCAGGAAATTGGCAAAATTTAAGCAAATGCACTACTTAAAAATCCATTGGTATCTCAGAAAAAACAACAGAGACAGAATGAAGTTTTTGGCAGAATATGAGAAGTTGTGCGTGAAGTGATAAACCACAATGAAACACGAATTGCATGGTGATGGTCCAGAGTGGAAAATCTGGTGAGAAATATAATAATAATTGTATCTCTACCACAGTGAAGAATGGAGTAAGAGGTGTCATGGTGCGAGGAGATTTTTTTGCTGCTGGTGTTGGTTAGCTACTTCACTGTGAAAAGTCATTTAATGCTTTGGATATTGCAGAATGGATTGCTTCCCACAATTGAAAAGTTATCTAAAGTTTTGGCCTAGGTCAGAGTCCAGATTTGAACCCTATAGTGAATGTTTGGTCCCACACTAAACTCAAACGGAGGCATTTTTTAACTATTCATGAACTGGAACATGGAACAACACTGACTGTTCTTCCTGTAAAAAGCTGTCTGCAAGTTGGGGAAGGCTTTTCCATCCCTATTCTTTATCTACAGTATTTGTGTACTTCTTGCTAATTTCCTGACCAGTGATTTGTGATTAAAATGGTTAAAACCATTAAAAGACCACTAAATGTTTTTTCCTTCCAGTAGTGTACATCATTGGCGTTAATAAGTCAGTGGCTATATGAGATTTGTGCCAAAGGTTCACATTAAAATGCCATTAAAGGTGGGGTCTAATGCTATTTCATGCATTCTGACTTATTTACACTGTTAAAGAGATGCATTCTCATGCTAAACATGGCCAAAGTTTCAAAACACAAGTTGGACGTATGACAAGTATCGGAGTATTTCAGTGCCACATACAACTTCCGGTTTTGGACAAGTCTCAAAGAGGTTTTTTTTCGAGTATGGCCCTTTATCACGTAATAAAGGGCAGAATTCCTTGTATGGGCACATCTCCCATACAAGGCATGCACACACACATCACCCAGAGCAAGAGCGAGACCACGCCCATCAATGCGCTTCGTTCGGGTAACGGAAGCCGAGAGATTTTTCATCAATGTCACCAAAGGAGTGCGTTTTTGGTTGTGAGGGAAAGATTTCCTTTTTCAGCTTCCAAAAGAACCCAGCATTAAGGGAACAGTGGATAAAGATTGTTTTTCCGGGGCAATAACGGAGTTGTGCATGTATGTTTGTTTGTTCTCGGAATTTCGGTGACGAATGTTTTATAAACAAGTCCCAGTTTGACGCTGGATTTGCAGATCGCGGGCGGTGAGTAAAACTGCATCAAATGTCTGTGTTTTGTTGGCAATCGGCGCACAAGTGCATAAAATGTAAACAACACAAACGTTTTTGTTTCCTTTTTATTTATAATGATGTCGCAGCTAGCAAACGATTTCTACGCAAAAGCTGCACGTGCTCGTGACTCTTTAGCTCTGCCCACGGCATGCCTCCAGGAGCTCTGCTTTTTTCGGAAAGACTCTGTACAGCGTATCTATCTTTTATAAATATGATAAAACTAAAGACTTTTCGGAGATATGAAGGATGCAATACTACTCTACAGGTACTCAAGATTAACATGAGATTGGCAGAAACTGTGTGTTATGTACCCTTTAATGTGTAGTTCTAAGAACATTAAATACTGGAGGATTGGGGGCAGTCGTGGCCTAATGGATAGAGAGTCGGACTTGTAACCCAAAGGTCATGGGTTCGAGTCTCAGGTCCGGCAGGGATTGTTGGTGAGGGGAGTGAATATCCAGCGCTCTCTCCACCCTCAATACCATGACTGGGGTGAGACCCTTGAGCAAGGCACCGTACCCCCATCTGCTCCCCGGGCGCCGCAGCAATGGCTGCCCACTGCTCCGGGTGTGTGTTCACGGTGTGTGTGTTCACTGCTGTGTGTGTGCACTTGGATGGGTTAAATGCAGAGCACAAATTCCGAGTGTGGGTCACCATACTTGGCCACATGTCACTTCACTTCACGGAATGCAAAAGCTGATTTTCATGCCTTTGCAAAATAATTTGGTTCAGTCACAAACATCTATCGTACAATAGTGACCAAAAAAAATTTATTTAATTAAATTGATTCTTGAATAGATCAAATTATTGTGGCATCAAGCAACAATGCTTCTAGGTCCTTCTGACACACATTTTTTACCAAAGGATAAGATCAGCTCAGCAGTATAGTACTAATGACAATTATTAATGACTTAAGAATGATATATATTGTTTATAGCAAAGAAAGAAATTCACTTTATTCAGTATTTTAATGTCGGACAGGGAACAGGTTGTTTAATACATAAATTAAACACAAACACATTAAATACATAAAGCATATAATGCACTTTTAGGCCTAAAATGCCAAATACAGTGGAAAGTACAAGTAAAGTACCCAGCAAACACATTTCACCACATAAATAATAATATTTGATATTGATCAGACTTAATAGCTGCTGTTTTAATTGCATTTATTTTGAATATAGTAATTGTTACAAAGATGAGTTGGAAAGTCCCATTAAATCAGTGGTCCTCAACCAGGGGGACAGTGCAAATTTCCAAGCATGCCACAGGATTATTTAAAATGATTTAATTATCTTATTTTTTTTTTTTTTTAAACATAATTAAAAACATAGTTAAAAAACAAAACCTCAACTATTGCTGTTACTGAAACACAAATCAGAATGTTGATTCTTATAAAAATCACAATATAAATTGTTTAATTTAATATATCTCAGTTTCTGTTAAAAAAGTTTCTAATTACAGCATAAAAAAGAGGAAATATCTTATTGCCAAAAATGGGGGGTTGGCCTTCAATTATTATGTTGGACAATGGGGGGGCTTTTGAGTCACAAAGGTTGAGAACCACTGAGTTAGCTAAAAAATGTCTTATATAAGTCAAAACATTGTCTTTTCAAAGTTAAAATCAGCTATTTATAAACTTTAGTTCTTCTGTGATGCTTTACTGAGATGCAAATCAGAGAACAAATATAATGGGGTCCATGAACTATCATAATTTGCATCAAATCCAGAGTTTTTTCTTGATCCACCAATCTCCAACATTTATTGTGAAATATGGGGTTTAATCCCCCAACACAGCACTTTTTTATAATTTTTTAGCTCATTTACCCTTGTAAACCCATTTCCTCGGGTCCCTGGAGAACCTAGAAGTATCGCTGCAGAGCATTTACTTATAACACTAATTTCATCTATATAGTCTGACATTTAAATTAAAATAATCATTTTGTTATGAAAAGAACCCCATGATAACAAACATCCACAATGAATGTTAAACTGCCACAAAGTATGTAATGGAAGATATTAATTACGATTCTGCAAAGTATGTTAAATTGGACCGTCTATCAGCAGGCCACGCATGCATGAAACCTAATTTCATAAGCGACATTTCCCCAGAAAGCCACCGATGACATTTCTCACACGCATATGACAAGACCTCACACAACAAATACAGCCACTGGAGGATTTAGAAGAGGAGACAAAAAAGTCATTACTAAGTAGCCGAGAGAATTGTGAGTCTCCAACCACGCACACAGACACAGAAACAAACAGGCAAGGGGTCCACCGCCTCAGTTAATAAGGCCTGTCCTTTGGGAAATTGTTGAAGTAGTCTTCAGCTTTGAGGCAGAGGGTGTGTGAGTGTGTTAGTGAGACAGGGAAGGACTCAGCTGCTATTCTTTAATCATTGCCAAAGTTTAGTGGTGTAGTTCAGCACCGGTCCTTCACCGTAGATGAGAGATTTCAGGGACTGACCGCAATTCCAATGAGAGTGAGTGGGCATCTCCTGCGTGCTCCTCACTCACTGCCTAAGAGCCACCTTGAACATCTCAAAAAATCCAGAAGAAATACAGAACAGTCATTATCCGAGCCCTGCAGAGCCGATTGCACCTCTGGAATGCCAGCAATCCCAGCATGCTGTGGCAATTGAACACTAGGGTGAACGTGATTTCACCAAGTACACCATGCATGTCCCTCAACAATTTTGTTGATCCTGGAACAACATTCCAATCAACCAATCAGATTTGAGGGAATTTTACAGTTTATGTCAAGTTTAGGCTTACAACCAGGGTTAGGTGCTTCTACGTCAGTGTTATTCGCCTATTATTTCCCTTTGATTTTAGGGATAAGTTAGGTTTAGGTTAGGGTTAAGACTAAATTTTCGGAAGAATGTTGTTCCAGGATCAACAAAAAATGTTGATCAAGGAACGGCTTTCTTGGCAAAATCGTGGTGACCCGACTGAGCGGTATGACGATATATATCGTGGTGATGATATAAAAGTGTCTGTTGTTAGAGAGCTTGCTATATTGTTTAATTTGGTAATAAATGAGTCATTACAGGTGGAGTACCATGATCATATCTTTAGAATTAAGGTCCCACTTTATATTAGGTGGGCTTAACTACTATGTACTTACATTTAAATTAATAATTTAATACAATGCACTTATTGCATGTAATTAATTACTGTTACACTTATAATTACACTGTTGACCCATCCCTTACACCTTTACCCACCCTTAAACCTACCCATACCACCAAACCTGTCCCTAACCATTACCCGTATCCCACCTTAATAGCAGCAAAAGTGTTTTGCAATACAATATGAACTTAATAAGTACATTGTACTTTTTTTTAATGTAAGTACATAGTAGATAAGGCCACCTAATATAAAGTGGGACCAGAATTAATTATATTATGCATTATTCACATTAATTATGAACCTCTATATAGAAGTTCTTAGTAGTTATCTGGGAGATATGAATAAATAGTAGTTATTAGCTAATAGTGAACTACCACGTTTAAACTGAGCACTATTACTTACTAATTTGTTAATCAAACTTTTCTTTTTAGCTAATAGTATGTTACTAGTGCATTACTCATTTGTTCCTGAGTAGTTATTCATTAATGACAGAACAGTATTCTAGTGTTACCAAAATTTCTAATATTGTAAAACAAAATTGGTCATATTGCCCACCTCTATTAAATACAGTTACATCACTGAATGAATCAGACACAGAACTGAACATTTGTTATGTTTACTAACAGAGAAGGACAGTAATTTGTCTGGTCATTTATTTGTGACAGTACATTGAAGGGTCACTGCAGCCTACGCTGTGCTGTATTGTTCAACATTACAAACTATATCCACCATCCGTACTCATTTATCACCTCTTGTAAGCATCTATCACCATCCATCAGCTCAGCTGGAGTGGAGCAGGACTGCAGCATCTCATCACACATCACTCTCAGGCCCTGTTCCTCTGACAGGGACACAATGTCCTGTCTCAGCAAATTAAAAATCCCCCTTGCTGGGCTGTGAACTGGGCGTTAGCAAGTTAGAACAAAGCGCACACTAAAAGAGACAAGGATGCCGCCCGAAGTACGTCAAATACAAGATGTTTAACCTCTCTGATTATAGCTATGATTCCAAAAGTCAGAATTTATGCACGTAGTAACAAGACAGTTGATTCATGAGAATGTCAACAATTTCTTTTTTTAATTAATACTTTTATTCAACAAGATCAAAAGTGACACCAAAGACATTTATGTTGTTACAAAAATATCTACATCAAATAAATGCTGTTCTTAAGAAACATTTCTTCTACAGCGCAGAATCAGCATATTAGAATGATTTCTGAAGGATCATGTGACACTGAAGACTGGAGTAATGATGCTGAAAACTCTGCTTGAATATCATAGGAATAAATAACATTTCAAAATATATTAAAATAGAAAACGGTGCACTTCTTTCAAAAACACCAAACTTTTGAATGGTATATGCAACCCTTCTGAATTACTTAAAGGGTTAGTTCACCCAAAATTATAAATTCTGTCATTAATTACTCACCCCCATGTTGTTCCAAACCCTTAAGACTTCTGTTCATCTTCGGAACACAAATGAAGATATTTTTGATGAAATCTGAGAGATTTCTGTCCATCCATTGACAGTCTATGCAACTAACACTTTGACGCTTCAAAAAGTTCATAAGAGGATTGCAAAACTAATCCATATTGGTTAGTCCAAATTTTCTGATGAGACTATAGATCACTTTATATGATGAACATATTTAAATGTAGGCACTTATTCAAATATAGACATTGATCAGCGAACATAAACAGAAGCTCAACCAAACCTGCTTGACACGCAAGAACAAACCTCTATTGGAGTGCTGCGTTACACATGAGAACGAACCTCATTGGTTCGAACATGCTTGAGCTTCCATTTATCTAGGGTGAACATACGTCCTTTTTCCCAGACATGTCCTCTTTTTGGACCTAAAAAAAATGCGTCCGGCCGGGATTTCTAAATCGGCCAAAATGTCCGGGATTCAGCTTTTGCTTTCTATAGTCACTATTCCTTCTCACACACACACACATTTGGAATATCACATAAAACATTTGCGAATTAAGCAGTGCTTCCATCCAGTGAGCTGAGGAGAACAAAATCGTCACTTCCTGATAAACTGGCCCTAAATATCACTAAGAAAAAATAGAAGTTGCTGCAGAGCAAGTCACTGTATATAATAATTTTCGAATACAATAAATGCCTCAGATGCCTGGTGTTTGTGAACACAATCGTGTGAGGCGCTTCTGGGAGGGAATTATACAGAACCACTTTAATGACTTTGCTCAGGCATTATAGAATGACCAAAACAGCATTTCAGATGTTGTGAAACTAGATCGGTCAGCTGGTGGGTCCAGTTATGGCGTCCCATCATAAAAGTCACATATGTCTTTTTGATGCGCATCAAGGAATTTATTCGGTAAAAGTGTTTTCATCGTAGTATATGCGCTTGTTTTCATGTCGCACAAAAATGTATCCGACTTAGTTGAGTGCATACGTTTTTTTATGTGCATTTTTAGAATTTATGCACATCTTAGTGTTTCCATAGCATTTTATGCGATATCCCAAAATGCGCATAAAATAGGTGGATGGAAACATAGCAGGGGCTTATGTGTAAGGCAACGTTTCGGTTTTCTTACACTAGGAGTTTTTGTGCCTTTAGTGAGCGATGCATTGCGAGTAGGGTATGACCTAGGACTTTTTGTTGCAGACTTAAAACATTAATGAGCATCTTGTAGCATGCCCTTCTGTTCATGTTTTGAGATCCCTCAATGGTTCTTTGGTGTTCAGGCCAAAAGGGCTAAAAATATGCCCTGCGAACACACACTGAATAACATGGATCCTCTGATGTTCACTTAGGATACTCAAGTATTCATCTGAAATCCATTGATGTCAGAGGGAGTCCTGGTAACAGACATGAATACAATGTCCCATTTGCTGATGTAGGGAAGGTCAGCTCATGCATTAGCATTACATTGACCTCAGAAGGCCAGGATCAATTTTTCAAAAGGGTTGTGCTGAAAGGTTTTTTCATGTGAAAAGTGAAAGGCAAGAGGATTCAAATGAGACGAGAGAAAGTGTCATCTCCGAGTGATGAGAGAACAAGTGAGGAGATCGCCCATCTCACCTGCACTGACTGTCCCCCTTAAGGGCCTCAGTAGAGCTCTAATCTGGCAGATGGAGTGCCATATCCACTGGACTGTGATGCCTAACTACAGAAGCTATGGAGACAGCAGTGTCACAAGCCTGTTACCCCACAAATCAGTGAAAGCAATCGATTTCAGAGGAGCTCCCTTCTCGAATCAACT
This sequence comes from Anabarilius grahami, assembly GCA_003731715.1. Taxonomy (NCBI): domain Eukaryota; kingdom Metazoa; phylum Chordata; class Actinopteri; order Cypriniformes; family Xenocyprididae; genus Anabarilius; species Anabarilius grahami. Next base: position 333,492 of record RJVU01059636.1, on the reverse strand, counting down.
CTCTCGCTTGCCAGACGTTTTGACTGCCAGATATGGAGTAAAAAGTTAAGCAACAGAATGATCTCTCTAGATCCTTTATGGCACTTTTCTCTCTCAAATATTGAACATCATGTGGGAAATGCTCTAACCTGGTCTCGTGGAAAGACGTACCTGTGGGAACATTTTTGCGAGTTGCAAAAATACATACCAATACGTACATATCACTGCAGTTTCCAACAGAAATGAACACTAGAGGCAGTAAAACAGCAAGCGCTTTTAATTGTTTTCATACACAGTTACGATTACAGGGTCAGATTATGGATTAATATAGACTTGTTTTCACGTCTCCTTGCACAATATTATGTTATAACAAAACGCTTTTTACCAAAGTGCACGATTTGTAAACGAATATATTTTGGCTTGCTCGGTAGCTCAGCTGATACGGAGTTGTACCCAGGATGAGGAAGCCTTGGGTACGAATCTGGAGAAAGACGAGTCACGGTAAAAGAGCTCAAAGATGAGAGATCAAAACAAGCTGAAACAACACGATTATGGATGCTTTTTGTGTCACATTTGCTTTTGTTAACACTATCGGGTAGGTTTAGGAATAGTGTTGGTGGTATGTTATTTTAAAACGTAATGGAGCATTACATTTTTAGCACCACTCACCAGAAAAATTTCTAATCAGAACTGCGGTGATTCGTATAAAAACTTATATTCATGTTTATCTGTTCCGGCAAAAGAAAAATGAACACGCTTTTAGCGCCACTCAGTGGACATTTAACATTGAAACTGCAGTGATATGCACGTATTGATATGTATTTTACGACTCACGAAAACTTTCCCACAGGTACGTTTTTCCAATGAGACCAGGCTCGAAATACTGGAGCATTTCCCCATCTCTGCCTCTCTTGGGAGCTGAGAATTGCAGGCCATGTTAATGGCCATTAAATCTTCATCTTAGCCCATCCATAACCCAAAGCACATTGCTTTGAAGGCAACTCCCTTCAGGGTATCCAGAGCTAACGTACATGCCAGGGTTTATCAATCATGGTCTTTAGCCAAATGACTACTAAAAACAAACCAAGGTTGTGCCAGAATCATACATTGATATATCATGACACTTTTTTTTTTTTTTTTTTTTTTTTTTTTTTTTTTTTTACAATATTATATCAACAGTTGGGATCCTTGTATTAAAATGTTAATTTATTAATTTGTATAGTCATAGCACTGCATGTCTGGGGTCCCACAGGGAGCCTATGAAAAATGTCACAGCTTTATTAAAAATGCATTTATTTCAGGGATGTCAAAAGTTAACATGTTCACTTAAGATGTACATTGGACATGTAACAATGATTCATTTTTACATTAAGATTAACAAATTCAAATTTGATAATTAAAAAAAAAACATCGGGCTTTCTAAAGATTGTTCAGAATTCATGAGATTACCTGCAATTATTTAATCTAATGACAGTAAAAAAAATAAAAAAATACATAAATATATATATATATATACACAGTAGGTACGGAAAGTATTCAGACCCCCTTAAATTTTTCACTCTTTGTTATATTGCAGCTATTTTCTAAAATCATTTAAGTTAATTTTTTTCCTCATTAATGTACACACAGCACCCCATATTGACAGAAAAACACAGAATTGTTGACATTTTTGCAGATTTATTAAAAAAGAAAAACTGAAATATCACATGGTCCTAAGTATTCAGACCCTTTGCTCAGTATTTAGTAGAAGCACCCTTTTGATCTAATACAGCCATGAGTCTTTTTGGGAAAGATGCAACAAGTTTTTCACACCTGGATTTGGGAATACTCTGCCATTCCTCCTTGCAGATCCTCTCCAGTTCTGTCAGGTTGGATGGTAAACGTTGGTGGACAGCCATTTTTAGGTCTCTCCAGAGATGCTCAATTGGGTTTAAGTCAGGGCTCTGGCTGGGCCATTCAAGAACAGTCACGGAGTTGTTGTGAAGCCACTCCTTCGTTATTTTAGCTGTGTGCTTAGGGTCATTGTCTTGTTGGAAGGTAAACCTTCGGCCCAGTCTGAGGTCCTGAGCACTCTGGAGAAGGTTTTCGTCCAGGATATCCCTGTACTTGGCCGCATTCATCTTTCCCTCGATTGCAACCAGTCGTCCTGTCCCTGCAGCTGAAAAACACCCCCACAGCATGATGCTGCCACCACCATGCTTCACTGTTGGGACTGTATTGGACAGGTGATGAGCAGTGCCTGGTTTTCTCCACACATACCGCTTAGAATTAAGGCCAAAAAGTTCTATCTTGGTCTCATCAGACCAGAGAATCTTATTTCTCACCATCTTGGAGTCCTTCAGGTGTTTTTTAGCAAACTCCATGCGGGCTTTCATGTGTCTTGCACTGAGGAGAGGCTTCCGTCGGGCCACTCTGCCATAAAGCCCCGACTGGTGGAGGGCTGCAGTGATGGTTGACTTTCTACAACTTTCTCCCATCTCCCGACTGCATCTCTGGAGCTCAGCCACAGTGATCTTTGGGTTCTTCTTTACCTCTCTCACCAAGGCTCTTCTCCCCCGATAGCTCAGTTTGGCCGGACGGCCAGCTCTAGGAAGGGTTCTGGTCGTCCCAAACGTCTTCCATTTAAGGATTATGGAGGCCACTGTGCTCTTAGGAACCTTAAGTGCAGCAGAAATTTTTTTGTAACCTTGGCCAGATCTGTGCCTTGCCACAATTCTGTCTCTGAGCTCTTCAGGCAGTTCCTTTGACCTCATGATTCTCATTTGCTCTGACATGCACTGTGAGCTGTAAGGTCTTATATAGACAGGTGTGTGGCTTTCCTAATCAAGTCCAATCAGTATAATCAAACACAGCTGGACTCAAATGAAGGTGTAGAACCATCTCAAGGATGATCAGAAGAAATGGACAGCACCTGAGTTAAATATATGAGTGTCACAGCAAAGGGTCTGAATACTTAGGACCATGTGATATTTCAGTTTTTCTTTTTTAATAAATCTGCAAAAATGTCAACAATTCTGTGTTTTTCTGTCAATATGAGGTGCTGTGTGTACATTAATGAGGAAAAAAAAATTATATTAAATGATTTTAGCAAATGGCTGCAATATAACAAAGAGTGAAAAATGTAGGGGGTCTGAATACTTTCCGTACCCACTGTATATATACATACAGTATATATATATACACACACACACATTTGGTAAAAAAAAAAAAAATTGAAAAAAATATTACAAAAAGGTTTTTTAATATTAATATAAATCCCAATTACACTGTCAATGTAATTTGTTTTAGTATAAAGCCAAAATATAACCCTTTAATGCTTTGTTACCTAAATATTGAAATTATGTATTGTGGCTTAAGGACTGTTGATTGCAACTGCATTTGCACTTTTTTTAAAATGTAAAAAATAACATTTAGATAATCTTAGAATTTGTTTTGACTAGTAGCAAACAGCTCTATTATGATGCAAATAATGCTTTGTGAAATATTGCGACATATAATATATATTGTATCACAAGTAGGGCTGCACGATTAATCGCATGCGATTGTCACGCGCATTTCGTCAGTAAAGCCGGTTCCCTGATTACCGCTAAATCACCATCACCTGCTTTCAAATGGAGCGGCATTTAATAGACAGAGCCGTAGATCACTGACAAGCCACGCAATATTGCGTTCATTATCGCAGATTTAGCGGTAATCAGGGAACCGGCTTTACTGACGAAATGCGCGTGACAATCGCATGCGACTAATCGTGCAGCCCTAATCACAAGGTAGAAAATACACACTAAACAAGCTCGCTTATCGCCGTACCATAAAGCAACCACAGCTTAAATCAATCAAAACACACAAATCCAAAACCATGAGGAGAATCAGAACATTAGAAGCTCTGGACTGTTCAACAGTTAAATGAAAGTGGCCATCTGTGAATCATTAAAACGTTTAATGCAATCAGTTCCCCAGCAAAAACAGATAAGATAAGATGTGTTTGAGTCTAGGAATTCTAATTGAGCTCACACGATTGTGTTTGTGAACACAATCGTGTGAGGCGCTTCTGGGAGGNACCATGAGGAGAATCAGAACATTAGAAGCTCTGGACTGTTCAACAGTTAAATGAAAGTGGCCATCTGTGAATCATTAAAACGTTTAATGCAATCAGTTCCCCAGCAAAAACAGATAAGATAAGATGTGTTTGAGTCTAGGAATTCTAATTGAGCTCAGACAAGTCCCTCCGCACTGGAAACCCATTTTGCTGCCCTCAAGAAGCGCAGTGGTGATCTCTAAAATGAAAACTGTGTGCTGAGCCTGAGTCTCAGATCAAATTTGGCTTGTTATTCTAGCTTCCCTATATTTCATTTGAGAATTCCAGAAGGGTTCAAACCCTTATCCTCTCCGAGAAATCCAATAGAAGGGGATTCATTGAAGTTGTGTAATTAGATAGCGCTAAAATGGATTGATTAGGAAGCACTTGATGTCAAGAAAAGGTAAAGGTGAAGAATTTTAAACCTGTACTTAAGTGGTGGTGATTGTAGTGGAAATTACCAGCAAATTACAGCATTCTTTCGAGACTTCAAAGACCCTTTCCTGCACCGCACTGTGCAAAGTTAACACCCACATAAGTTTCCCTTTTGTCCTTAACATCCACCCGGCTTTATAATACCACTGAGCTCTTTATTTCTCACACTCCCAGAGTCCACAGCTCTTTTTTTGCGCCTTCACAAGACTTTTCCCTGACCTTTGGTTTCAGAAGTTGACTTTGGAAGTCTGTAACAACTTTTTAACTCAAAATAACACCCAGCCAATCTTCTCATTAAATACAGTTTTGCAAACATCCCTTCCCAGAGGTAGCAAATATCCTTTGCAAGCAATTAAAACTTGATCTAAAGTACTGTATATTGGCACAACAGACCAGATTTATTACAATATAATGCAACATCGCAGCAAAACCGAATTCTGCTTAAACTAGGATTTGGCATGGCCTTGGAGCAATTCTGTACTCCTTCCGAATGATAAGAATGATGCAATAAATGTGCAAATGTTTATGTGTACGGCCTGATCCAACTCCATAAGCCCCTACCCCTTGACAGCAGGCCCGCTAATAAAGCGCCAAGCTCTTTAAAGACATTCTGCATCATTAAGTCCTCCCCACAGTGAGCTCTGTTCTCGCGAATCATCTAGATGTACATGCACTGAATGAGGATGCTAGAAAAAAATGCAGGCACTATCAAATTTCATGTTAGTTCTGGAGTTACATGGGGAAAAGGGAATAAGCTCATTATTTTCAAGATATCTTGACAGGGACGGTGATATTTTCATTACGCATATATACATAGACACGCATATGGCCATGAAAGAGCCCGAGAGCATCTGAGTACTTGGCTGACATGCCCTGCCAACCTCCCGCCAGAAGCAGTTTGCAGCCAAATTCAAGTCTCTCCTTCACCTGCTTGGCAAATCTGCCAAAGCTGCCAAGCTGAATCAATGCCCAGTCACCAGTCTTGCAAACGGACAAGCCGCCAAGCAGGTGACCTCACCTCCTCCTGCCCTGCTCCATAAACACGATCCCAGAGCACTCAACAGCCCCGGGCATGGAGTGCTCAGGGAGCTGGCCTCTGTCTAGCTCCACTCAGAAATAATGTACAAAAGGATGTGAACTCTCTAAGCCTGCCTCGCCGGTGGCACTAAAAAAGTGACCTACATGAAATAGCAGAGCTGAATGACTCTGGAGAAACCACCTATACATCTGCATGTTTAAGAGTGGAGATTGTTTAGATATTCATAAGGCGTAGGTTCATATTCAGGCCTTGATTTACTGAATTATGAGAACATCGCCCTTGCAACTAAACGATTTAACTCCATAAAACATCTACCTTCGGTTTAATTACCTTTAGCAATTAAACATTAATCAAAATAAACGTTTGCAGGCATTTCCCGGGTACTGCAGGAGGGTGGCCGTGCCGCTTTCATGTCAAGCTTGATTTTATGCAGCGTTCTTTTACATGAAGTGTGTAGGGATTAATCCACACTACATGGCAATGGCCTCCTATGATCTAAAATAAAACAATTCAAAATAAAGCAAAAGCTCACAATGGATTTTCAAGGAAAAATTACAATGTACGGCTCAAAGGAGATGGAAGCGCTCCAGCTCAACATAAATAACACAGCCATAACACAACATAACACAGTATGTTGAAAAGAAAAAATTCTTATGATTGACAAAAAGGCTTAATATTAACTAATGTGATGAAGTTGAGATAAAAATATCAACAAAACAATTCCATCATGTAGTTTTTTCACAAAATAAGAATAAAGATTTTTCAAATCATGTATCACCTTTAATGTACTTAAAGGATAGTTCACCCAAAAATGAAAATTAGCCCATGATTTACTCACCTTCAAGCCATCCTAGGTGTATATGACTATCTTCTTTCAGACGAACACAATCAGAGATATATTTAAAAATATCCTTAGTCCTCCAAGGTTTATTATGGTTGTGAATGGGTGGCCGCGTTTTGAAGTAAAAAATGATGCATCCATCCATTAAAAAAAGTAATCCATACGACTCCAGGGGGTTAATAAAGGCCCTCTGAAGCAAAGCGATTCGTATTTGTAAATAAAAAAAAAAATATTTAAAACTTTATCAATTCAAATAAGACGACCATACGAAGAATGCACAAGTCGACTTGCACCAAACGAGTAATCCTCTGACGCTATGTGTGACGCAGGATGTAGGAGTATTGAAAGCTTGGACACCTCTCGTGGTTAAAACAAATAGGGCTGTGCATGAAATTTAAGCTCCTCTTCTCTTATATCGAAATCCTCCGAAATTTCTATTTAAAAATTATCGTTTTAGATTTATAATCCATGACCGGTGATTTGTTTTGCTCTATCCTCTGCGCCTCCACGTTCGCCATTACGCTATGCGTCAGGCCAAAGGATACTCTTCCACCGCAAATCGACTTGCGCATTTCAGAAGCTAGTTATTTACATATGGATATTTTTCTTACAGAAACGCATTGCTTTGCTTCAGAAGACCTTTATTAACACCCTGGAGTCATATAGATTACTTTTTTTATGGCTTGCTGCCTTATTTTTTACTTCAAAACATGACCCCCCATTCACAACCATTATAAACCTTGGAGGACAAAGGATATTTTTAAATATATCTCTGATTGAGTTCGTCTGAAAGAAGAAAGTCATATACACCTAGGATGGCTTGAGGGTGAGTAAATCATGGGATAATTTTCATTTTTGGATGAACTATCCCTTGAAATATCAAAAATAGTCAAAGGTTTCAAAAGTTTAATGACAAAAATATTCAAAATATCAATTATCTTGCGATCTGTAAAGTAGTGCATTAAATATGTTCAAATATTCAATTTAATGTCAAAGAATTTACACAAACACAAGTTTATAAATAAATAAGCTTTTTCACAAAATCTGTAATTTTCTGTCCCTGTTTGGATGTTGTAAAACACCCACAGATGTAGCAGAAAAGAAAAAACCATCTGGGTCATGTTTGCATTTTCTTCTGTCACTGTCAGTCTAACCTTGAAATCAGGATTATGCACAAAAAAAAGAAAATTTTGCTGAAAACCAAAATGCTACAAAATATTTTGTGAGAAAATGTAACGCTAGAGCAAAACTAGATCAAAACACTATTTTTGGAATCAGCACCCCAAAATTAGTAAGAAACAAGTACTGGATTTCATTCAGCAAATATGATGCAGAACGGTGTAATGAGTGAACTGGTTTGAAATGTTGGATCCTACAAGACCAGAAAAAGCAAAGAAATAACAAAGATCGAACATTTCCAGCTGGAGGCAGAATAATATATTAAAAAGGATACCCACACAGGTTAAAGGTTACAGATGATAGTTATCTAGTGTTGTTGAAGCAACTTTAAAATACATAAGAGGGTCTGTCCGTGGTGCTGAAAACGAGAACTTTCAGTCAATTAGTCAAGCAACATAAGCTTTGTGCAGTCCTTTGCTTTAATAAAGTGCAATATTTGAAGTTAAGTGAATCTTTCTATAGAGAACTAAGGACTTTCAGGCAAGATCTGTTCCTTGCACAAAGCTTTCATAAGGCTTCATAAAAATTATGAGTATAGCATTTCAAATACTCTTATGATGCTCTTCTGGTGCTTGTTTTTGTTATATTTGGACTTTGATAGCGCAGACTCACATCCACATTCACATTCATTGTATGGAAAAGAGCAGCATGGACATTCAGCTAAGCATCTCAATTTGTATTACACAAAAGAAAGAAAATCATACAGGTTTGTAATGGAATGAAGGTGAGTAAATGATCACAGAAATGTAATATCTGATTAAACTGTTCCTTTGAAACAGTCGTTTGCTTTAATAGAAATTTGTTTTTGAGAGGCAGTTATTTGTAAATTTAGATTTTATTTTGAATTTATTTTTTAAAAAATCATTTATTTGTCATTTGGGTGGAGTAAATTGAAGGGTCCTATAGGAATAATTCCTTGTGAGTTTAAAGGGGGGCAGTCAACCATCAAATTAAATCTGCGCTCTTCACTTCCAGCTGTCTATCATGACGGATGGATTTATGAAACCTCTGCAGTTCATAAACACATTCTCACCAGTGCTCGCTTTTTTTTCCCAAGGATATGCTTACCTACAAGGGGTGGAGAAAATAATGGAAACAGCTAGCAATATATTAGAATCAAGGAGTAGGTCTTCAGAACATCTTCCTTGTCCTTCAATGAAATGTCCAGTGATGTTTTAAACAGTTGACTAGGAAAACAAGTCATTTCACTTCATCTGGGAATTCATCCAGCTACTCTTTAATTGGTTTAGCATTGTGTGGGTAGGAATTATCTTTGCGGTATAATGAGGGAACATTAGATGACAGCAATTGCAGCGCTGTACCGATGCAGTTTGTCAACATTTAAGTCTAAAGCTTTAATTTTCACATACACATGGTACGAAGGCAGATATTTTTTTCTACCAGTCTCCCCGATGTCTGTGCAATGGTATAACAAATAAGCTATGCATTTACAGAAATACATGAATAATTCAGTACAAGAATTTAAATTCTTCGTTTTTTAATTTTTTTTTTATTTTACCTTTATTTAACCACGAAGTCTCATTGAGATTTAAAATCTCTTTTACAAGAGAGACCTGGCCAAGGTAACAGCCAAACAGTAAGACAATTTTAAAATACAACAGGTACACATTACAACAATATTTAAACACATCCTACATTTAAATTCATCAATAGACACAAATTTATCTAGTTTTAGATCTTTTTGCAAATTATTCCATGCCTAGCGTGCATAATATGAAAAAGCAGTTTTCCCCAGTTCTGTACAAACTCAAGGTATGTTAAAAAGCAAACACTTGGAATAGCTAATGATGTCCAACCCACCATCTCATATAAAATGCAATGATGAGTACAGGATTTTGCATTTGTAATAAAACGTAGTGAAGCATGGTATACCGAATCAAGGCATGTTAAGACAGAAGAGGCCGCATGCATGTATAATATATCACCATAATCAAGCACAGTTAGAAAGGTAGCTTCTACAAGTTTCTTTTTGGTCTTAAAAGTAAAATTAGATTTATTTCTAAAATAAAAGCCAAGCTTCAGTTTGAGTTTCCTGATTAGATTAGCAATATGTACATTAAACAAAAGCCTATCATCAATCCAAATGCCCAAGTACTTATAAAAAGGTACTCTTTCAATAACTTTTCCATCAGATGTAAAAAAATACTAAAAAATATCAAGTACTTGTGCCTGAGCTTTTGAAAAAACCATAAACTTTGTTTTCTGTGAATTTAAAACTAATTTTAAACTAACCAGAGCATCTTCCAGTGACTGAAATGCAATCTGAAGCTCTTTCACCGCCTATGTTATAGATGGAGCAAATGTATAAATAACAGTATCATCAGCATAAAAGTGTTTTTTTATGCTTGAATGTCCTTACCCAAATCATTTATATAAATAGAAAATAAAATAGGTCCTAAAATGGAACCCTGGGGGACCCCTTTAGATACATCAAGAAAATCAGATTTGAGATCCTCCACATGAACACACTGAGTCCGATCTACCAAATAATTTCTAAACCATTCCAATGTTCCTGGACCGAAACCAGCACTGCTAAGTTTATTTATCAGTAAATCATGATTCACTGAATCAAACGCCTTAGACAGATCCACAAATAAGGCTGGACAGTGTTGCTTTTTATCCAGGGCACCAATAATATAATTTAGCACTACTGTAGCAGCAGTAGTAGTACTATAGCCAGTTCTAAAACCAGATTGATAAGCATTTAAAATATTATTGTCAAATAAAAATTTTTTCAACTGTAAATTTACCTGAAATGATCTTTTAAATCTGAATGATCTTGCTGTCGATTTTTTACTCTACGCCAGTTTTTCCTGCACCACTTTTCACATGGGTTTGCAGTCCAAACTAAATGTGATAATTATACACTCTAAAAAATACTAGGTTAAAAACAACCCAAGCTGGGTTGAAAATGGACAAACCCAGCGATTGGGTTGTTTTAACCCATGCAGTTGGGTTAAATGTTTGCCCAATGTGCAGGGCAGTTTTGTTTAACCCAACTATTCTTTAAAAATTACTATATGGCTAGCTTAAAATGAACCCAAAATAGGTTGGAAATTAAAAATCAGACACATAACTACTAGAGGCAACAATAATAATCAAAAGGTAAATATTTATTAATAAGCAATTTAGCAAAAGTTTATTGTTTAATTATACATTAGCCTTATTAATAAATGTTCATTTATTACACATATTAATAAACGTTAATTTCCAACATACTTTGGGTTCATTTTAGGCAAGCAAAACAATAATTTTTAAACAATAGTTTAGTTAAATAAAAGGTTGGGCAAATGTTTAACCCAACCGCTGGGTTAAAACAAACCAGTTGCTGGATTTGTCCATTTTCAACCCAACTTGGGTTGTTTTTACCCAGCATTTTTTTAGAGTGTAGCCTGTATCTGTGAATATGTGAACTACAAAATTAAAAAGTGAAAAAGTATCAAACACACAGACATATATGGGTCAATGACGTGTCATTTTTTTGTCCAAAGGCCTTAATAATAATAAAAAACAAAGATATGATATCCAAAGTATGTAAGGTAGTACAACTAGATCTCTTTTATTGAATCCAAAAGGTTTTAATTATATTTTGATACATATAAAGGAATTATATTTTAAGATTATTTTAAAGATTTTGAAGTGTCAAAAGGTCATTCGGTTTAACCGTCCAAAGGCCAATACAGCCACTTCATTTGTGAATAAAAAATCTTAAAATGTAATAAATGTATATATTTTTTATTCTGGCACGATTTTATAACATCATATATCAACATAGTGCAAAATGGTATTAAAATTATGTGTAGAAGTCGTTGCTTTGTTATGAGAAAGAATGTCCAGAAAAATTAATTTCATTGATGTCATTCGGAGTAACCAATATAAAGGGACCATTTTGGATCAAGTCATGTAGTCAATATCATGTGACAGAATGTGACATCATTCAGACACCTGCAAAGGACCACATGGTCATGAAGCAAAGTAACTAACTAACTATTTGAAAAAGGCAATGTTTTCACTTGCTCATATGCATGTCCCGAAACATCAAGTCATTCGGTACATCCGCTATGAAACATGGAAAATGCTGTAATATTTTAAAAACTTGTACTTTTGCCAGCTAGCTGAATATCAGCCTGTTAGCATTGTTTGAAAATATCGTCATTCGGTATAACCAAAAGTGTCATTCGGTAAAACTGAAATTTTGGTTAAACCAAAATACTTTTTTTTTTGTTCATCTTATAAAATATGACAAAAGCAGTGTTAATGTTTTTGTTTTTTTTTAACACAATCTCATTGTTAACACTTAATAAAACTTCAAAATTAACTAGTCTCCATTATGTTTTTTTTACACTTTTAAAAACCTTATTCGTCAGTGACCCATGTGAAAAGTCTGATTCAGTCCAAAACAAATTACTAATATAAACTAATTATTTTATTTAAAAAAATGTACAGCACAACTAAACTAGTTTGATTCACAAACAGTAAAATCCAAATCTTTAATACCAAAGCCAGTGATCAAATGTAACAAAAACTGTATCACTCACTTTCATTGTATTGAATCACCATTCATATTCAACAGAAGAATGAAAGTCAAACAAGTCTGGAATGGCATGACAATTAAACTAACTTATCTTTTGGGTAAACGACTCTTTAAACATCCTGATGGCCTGAGGAAGGAAACTTCTCATGAGGAAAATTGGCCTATTCTCCATGATACATAAAACAAATTTGCAGTGTTGTGATTGATGCATCTGCAATTCAACAACTAACAATATGTACTTTGGAATTTAACAAATGATCGAATTATACCTAACAAATGATGCATAATCTCTCCATCTGTATAAAGAAACCTGCTTGCCATTTCATGACTGATTCATCTGAGCTACAGTTTAGCAAGATATCCAATCCAAGGTTTGCCACTAATCATTCCAGCAACAACAACAGACTCCAATAAGGTCGGTGACCACTTGGTCACAAATTAAAGAGGAGAGACTGAAAGAGAGGAGAAGATTTCCTTTAATTAAGTGTTGACTGAGCCAATTAGTAGCACAACAAAAAGAGACAACTTGGACAACAATTCATTGTGCTTTTGCAGGGGAGGTGAATTAATTTGCCCGCCAAAAGAGAGAGCATGTGATGGTCGCTTGCCTGAGTGAACCTACTTTCCTACATGCACTTCCTGAGGTGATTGTGAAAGTAAGATAAATCGCTCATATTTGACATTTTAAACATGCAATCAATTTGCTTTTTCCCCAAGCCTTGACAGGAAGTTGAGAGTCTGGTCGGCACACTTTTCGAACCGGCTCAGGGTTGTAGTGAATTGGCATGCAAAAAAATTGAGGTGCTTTATATTGTATAGTCACACATAAGCACATAAATGCATGTGACAAACATATGTTAACATTTGTTCCATTGACTGAGTGAGTCAGAGGGGTGAGATTTCAGAGCGCAGAGAGGTGGAGAGATGATCGGAGGGAAGTGTGGCGGGAGATGGTGTACTGATAACACTCCGACAGCCTGCAGAGACTGATTTATAGCTCATTAGCCCTGAGGAATTAAACTCACTTCCCTTTGGCAAGCCGCATAAATTACGTTCCCTTTCCAAAACAATGCCCGCTCTGCCTAATTTCACCTCTAATGACAATAGGTGCCGTTGTGCTTCTTTTATTAAAGACATAAAACTTCCAACTTAGAAACCAGACACACGGTGTGGGCCGCGGGACTGCATAATAAATAATACCTTTATCAACGGGGGTCATTAGGAGGTTGCATGGTATAGTACTCTTGAGAGAACTTTGAAAGGAAAAGTTTAACATTTAGACAAACTTTTACTTAGTTTCGAGTAAACATTTATTACAAGGTATTTTAATACACAAATATAACTTTCGATATTACTGGAGTTCAAACAGAAAAGGTCCCATTAAAGGTACACTATGTAAAAAATTTGGCCACTAGAGGTCGTTAGAGGCCTATTCAAAACAAAGGCGTAGCTTGATGACGCCACGTTTTAGAGCGGAATCTTGGGACATGTGGTCTCCATCTCAAAGGACGGTGCAAAAGAATAGAGATTGGAGTTGGGAAGAAACCATTTTCATGGATGAGATTATTAACGTTACTGTAGTATGAAGCAGAGCAGGACCGAGTGTTGTGGGAGCTGAACGAGGCCGCTGGAGCGATTGAGCAACAGACGAGCAGCGGAGCTTTTATTATGAAACAGTCACCGGCGTCGCTTCCGCTTTTCCGGTCATGAGTATGAGGTAACGCAGCTCTATTTATTATTAGATACATTTGAGTGTGTTGAAAATGTTATAATGTTACTCTGTGCGTTCGCTCGGCGGCTGCTGTGAGACACTTGTTTGAGACACACTGCAGTAAACTAGATCGATTTTAGAATATACTGTATATTAAATATTGGATGGCTTGTGTTGATAAATGGCATGCAATTAATTTTAAAACATTGTATGATGGAGAAAATTATGTATTACTGTTAATAAAAATAAAGCTGCATCTGATTATGCTATGTTAGCTATTTGACAAAATAGTGTTTTTCTCTGAGGCATGGTAAAGCATGGTAAGCAAGAAAATGTATTTAAACAATAAGACTAAACGTGTTGAGCTATAAAACAACAAATTGTTTTCTGTCTATAAATATATCAAAACAGTTGTTCCCTTTGTCTATTAAAACGTGTAACATATTAAAGCGCCTTTGGTGTTTCCATGGTTTCTACAAAATAAAACCGGAAACCGAGGGTAACGTGGTTATGACGCAATTGTCAGGCGACTCCTCACACGTCCCGGAGCCTTGGAATTTGCAATTTTCTCACGATTTACAAATAGTTGGAAACATCTGGGATATTGTAAGTACTCAAGTGAACAAAATATATAACACTGACCTAGTGGTTTTTGGATATTTTACTGCAAAAATATTACATATTGTACCTTTAACTTTACCTTAAATTTTAAATGAGTCATATTGGTTTTCTGAAAAAATGACTAGCCTAAGTCTGCACTACTGCACAAGATGTGAATAAATGTAACGTACACTCGCAGAATAACAGAATAATTAATTCATAACTGGAATAATCTTCAGAGTCATTGCATCTTAAATGATGCTCAATCTGAAATTCCAAAGCCAGAGTCGAATCGGTTGAATTCAAACATTGACTGTTTTGAAAAGCCATTTTTTTACATTTTTGAAATAGATTCGCAATGCAAAGTCATAATGATGGAGGAGTGCATATTGTGAGGGACTCGACGTGGAGGCAAGATGGAATCCAAATGCTGGAAGTTAAATAAAAATCAGCAACCAAATCCAATACAACAGGCCGAGACGCAGTCGAAAATGCAGGCAGAACAATCAGTGACAAGTAATCAGTCCAAACAGGCAACCACAGCAAAAACGATATTCAAAAGGCAAAAATCCAATAAAGCAGGCACAATAGTCAGTAACAAGAAGGCAATGAAACAGGCAATAGGAAACGATTGGTAAGGCAGTGAATAAACTGGCAATACTTCGCAAAGTGGCAGTGGAAATGCATATCTATTTATACAGGAGTGTAACAGGAAGTAACCAACGAGCAAGAGTCCAAGTTAGTATTCAGGAGAGGGCTCCCTTCGGTGGCTGGATGAATGAGTACCAGCCTCATCCATTACAGAACGCCTCCCTCTACGAACACCTCCTGGTGTTCTCCTACTTGGTCATCCCCTTGGTCGTGGTGCAGGACAGTTTGGGTGCTGTCGGTGGAACTCTTGTATCAGTGATGGATCCAATATGTCATTGGCGGCTACCCATGATCTCTCCTCCGGTCCATAGCCTTCCCAGTCCACCAAGTATTGCATCTGGCCCCCTCGACGACTTGAGTCTAAGATCTCTTTGACCAAGTAAGCAGGTAATCCATCAATCTCCAGTGGAGGAGGGGGTTCAGGGTCCGTGGTTCCGGGGCCAGATGCCGGGTGGACCGGTTTCAGCAAGGACACATGAAAGGAGGGAGAAACACAGTAGTTAGCAGGAAGTTCCAGATGGTATGTCACAGGATTGATCTGTTTGACAATTCTGAATGGACCAACATACCTGGGGTTTAGCTTCCTGCAGGGTAGCCGCAACTTCAGGTCCTTGGTGGATAGCCAGACTCTCTGTCCAGGCTGATAGTTGGGGTGGGGACGCCTCCGTCGATCAGCTTGGATCCGTTGATCCCGAATGGCCCTTTGCAGTCTCACGTGAGCGCTGTCCCACACCCGTTTGCTGCGTCTGATCCAATCGTCCACCGCGGGCACCGTAGAGGGTTCACCCGACCAAGGGAATAATGGAGGCTGGTAGCCTAAGACACATTGAAAGGGAGTGAGTCCAGTTGAGGAGTGAGTGAGGGAGTTCTGTGCGTATTCCGCCCAAGGAAGGAAGTCATTCCATCTTTGTTGTTCTCGGCTACAGTAGGACCTGAGGTATCTTCCAATCTCTTGGTTGAGCCTTTCCACTTGTCCATTAGACTCTGGGTGGGTGATAACCTGATGTGAGGCTAATGTTAATGTCCAGCTGTTTGCAGAAGGCCTGCCAGCCTCTGGAGGTGAATTGGGGTCCTCGATCGGACACAATGTCTTCTGGTAGGCCATAAATCCTAAAAACTTGGTAAACCTTTCATGGGGATTAATCTGCATGACTTTGAGAATCTGTCAATGATAACAAAGATGGTTGTGTACCCATTGGAGTTAGGTAGATCCGTGATGAAGTCGATGGACAGGTGGGACCAGGGTCTCTGTGGGATAGGGAGCGGTTGAAGCAGGCCGGCAGGAAGTTCTCTGGGGGTTTTGGACTGTGCACATACTGAACAGGCTTTAACAAAAACAGTGACATCGTTAGAAAGAGAGGGCCACCAGAATGAGTTACGTACCAAGCTGATTGTTCTGTGGATGCCAGGATGTCCAGTACTAAGAGAGGTATGGACCCACTGTATCGTTCTTTGACGAAGGGTAAGAGGAACGTACTGCTTGGTTGGAGGGCATTCAGGTGGTACTGGGTCTGTTTGTTGTGCTCTTTGAATCTCTTCCATGATGTCCCAGCAAATGGGTGCAATTATGACAGATGGTGGTAGTATAGGTTCACTTTGTGGTGTAAGATGGGGAGGGTCATGGTGGCGGGAAAGAGCTTCTGCTTTGCTGTTTTTGCTGCCTGGCCGATAGGTAACTGTGAATTGGAATCTTGTGAAAAACAGTGACCATCTGGCTTTTCTCTGATTCAGTCTCTTGGCTGCCTTAATGTATTCGAGGTTCTTATGGTCGGTGATTACTTGGAACGGATGGATGGAACCCTCTAGCCAGTGGTGCCACTCTTCTAATGCAGCCTTCATGGAGAGTAACTCCTTGTTACCTACGTCATAGTTTCTTTCTGCCGTGTTCAGTTTGCTTGAGAAGAATGCACATGGGTACAACTTTCCAGGAGTACCATGACGTTGGGACAAGACTGCACCGATACCACAGTCAGATGCATCAACTTCCACAATGAATGGGAGATTGGGATCCGGGAGTTTTAAAATGGGGGCTGTAGTGAAGCTGGTCTTGAATTTTTCAAAGGCTTCCTGAGCATTGTCACTCCATGTTATCTTAGAGGGTTTGTCCTTCAGCAGGGATGTCAAGGGAGCGGAGACGAGGCTGTAATTGCGGATAAAGTGTCTATAAAAATAAGCAAAGCCCAGAAAACGTTGCAACTCCTTGATTGTGTGGGGTTTTGGCCATTCGGTGACAGCTTGGATCTTTGAGTTGTCCATCTCAACACCTTGGTGACTGATGATATACCCCAAGAATGTGGTTTTGGTTGTGTGGAATTCACATTTTTCTGCTTTTACGTATAGCTGGTGCTCCTGTAGACGAGACAGGACCATCTTGACGTCTCTGATATACTCATCTACTCCAACGACTGGACCCAGCATATCATCAATGTAGGCTATGACACACTTGTTTAAGAGGTCTCTGAATATTTCATCGATGAAGGATTGGAATACCGCTGGTAAGTTAGCTAGGCCATACGGCATAAACTAATATTCGTAGTGCCCCCTGGTGGTGATGAATGCGGTTTTCCACTCGTCACCCTCTCGAATGCGAATGAGGTTGTATGCACTTCTTAGGTCCAGCGCTGGTATAGATGCGGGCCTCACGAAGCTGTTCAAGAGCAGAGGGGACTAAAGTTAGTGGATATCTGTATTTGACAGTGACAGTGTTAAGACCCCTGTAGTCGATACATGGGCGGAGACCTCCATCTTTCTTCTCAACGAAGAAGAAACCAGCTGCTGTGGGGGAAGTGTAAGGGCAAATGAATCCATATGAGAGTGCTTCTTCAATATATTTCTCCATTGCCAGGGTTTCAGGTCTGGATAATGGATAAGCTTTGCTCTTAGGTGGTGCCATGTTGGGTAGCAACTCTATCGCACAATCCCAAGGATGGTGAGGTGGTAGCTGGGTTGCCTTGACTTTACTGAAGACCTCTGAAAATTCGGAATATTCCTCGGGTTAAGTGGTGGATGTATGGCTTTCTGGAACTTTCAATACTGGTGGTGAGACATGGCATGGTAACAGAAACCTGTACACAGTTAGCCATACAATAACTTGACCATTGTTTGAGCTCACCCTGGTGCCAGGAAATCAGGGGATCATGGACAACCAGCCATGGCTGGCCCAAGATGAGAGGGTGTTTAGGGGAGTTGATGACATACAAGGAAATTGTCTCAATGTGAAAGTCCAATTCGGAGAGTTAATGGAACAGTCTGGTGAGTGATGCCTGTGCCGATGGGTGCATTATTTACAGCAGTGACGTTGATTGCAGGGATACAAGGTACTATGGGTATCTGGAGTTCTTGCACAAGATCTTGATGAATCATGTTGAGTGCAGCCCCTGAGTCGACTAGCGCTGAAACATATTTGGATTCACTGTTAGAAGAAAGCTCAATGAGCAGTGAAAAACTGTGAGTGGGAAGGTGTAAAGGTTTTGTTACTCACACTGGTCTTGGAGTATGGAAGTCTTCTCCCTTTGTTAGAGCAAGCAGAGTTCTGGTGGTCTTTCCCTCCACAATAAAAACATAGTTGTTTATGTTCATAAACATATTAATGACAAAAGTGTCATTACACTGTATTCAGCATAAACTAGGCTACCATAATATGTGAGGAACATGTATGTACATGTTTGTGTTTTTGAAGGAATAACGTTTATGCGTGGTTATTGAAAAAACAAAAAACCTAAGTCACTGAAATAAGGCCAAAAAAAATATATTAAATCTGTGTTCACAAGACTTCTGGGTATTGGAGGTTGTAGACTGTAGAGTTTTTGCTTCAAAATTATGTAAAAATTATCCTGCCTACTCTTTCATTTATAACAATATATTGATTTAGTTTTTGTAACACACTTTTTGTCAAGAAACACAGTATGCGTGGAGGCGTGAATCATCATGAATAATGGGTGATTTACACCTGAGAAGACAAAAGAATCGCATAAAGAAGCTCTAATGAGCTGCATAATAATGAGCTCTTTCAGTCAGGTAGGCTGTGAAAAAAATAGCAATACTTCACAGCAATACTGTGAAATATTATTACAATTTAAAATAATGGTATTCTATTATATACTTCAAAATATAATGTATTTCTGTGATGCAAAGTGTCTGAACAATTATGTTTCCTGTATGGCATTTCATATAGCCTTTTAGCTTGAAAAGCATGCACATTTGGAGAAATATTGATGGATTCTCATATGTTTATGTCAATTTTCTATACAGAGGAGTAATATTTATTCAATATTTATTGTCATCACTGTGAGCGCTGGATACTGTGTTTTCAATTCATACTTGCAGCCGGAGGGCGCTCTGTGCACATTGAGTCCACAAATTCATCTAAAGAAGAACAGGAACCAGGAACTAACGGCATGTCTTCTAGAGATCGCTAACCATGGCTTTAACATCCACACAAACACTTTTCAAGACAATAAATACACGATTGAGACAATGTCTGCATGTGTTACCTCAGAATTTGCGTCTGAATAGCGTTGGCTCCGTGGGCGTGGCCGCATTAGCGGATAATGAGCTTAATCACGGACTTCTGACATGGCTCTCTTTTCATACAGATTACATAAACAGAGAATATTTGTTTTCGATTTGACTTACACGATTTAAAACCTGACATTTCTACGTTTTTTTAGACATAAGTCTCATTTTTTTGTCATTAGTATTCACTAAGTTACAGTTCATTTTCTGAGAACTATCAGATTGGACTTCCTTCAGAGGGAGACGAGAGATCACGCATCATGTTAGTTTTCTTTATTTTGCAAAAAGCACAACATTTTGTTTTTACTCTGAGTGTACACAAATAAAAGAAGATATTCTATAGTTTCAATTTATATATTACTTATGTCTCTATGACAAAAAATGACGGAGTATTTTAAGTCTGTTTTGCTGCAATGTGAAAAAATCCTACAAAACGCGCCGGCGCGTTACCCGATTCCAGAGAGTTAAAGTGCTCTATTTTCGCACACTAATTTTGTACTTAATATACTAAAAATTCTTCTTTAGTACTTCTTAAGATAATCTTAAGAACATGTAAGTGTACTCAACTGTGCTATTTTGAGACACCATGAAATATGAACTAAAATGTGCTTTTAACCCTTTCACGTGTAAGTTTAAAATATTCTGGCTGAGCCCCCCAGCGTGAGTTTTTCAAGGCGACCGTTATTTAGAACGTATCACTTTATTGTTTCCATGGTGACGCGTCATTGCTTGTCACGTACACCGCAGTGCTGTATGACTGATTATCTGCTTTTATTACATTTTTCCTTTTTTATTCGAAATTTTCACAAATTTGTTAACTATAGCATGAGAGATCTGATATTCCGATTGACAAATATGTGCAAGTGGATGTGTTTTGCTGTTTAAACACCTTTATAACAATTGAGTTAGTTGAGCTATATGCGTGATGGGAGCAGCCATGTTAGTTTGCGCAGCAGTACAGAGAATTGAATCAGTTGGATTTAAAATATGTGAATTCATCCACTTCTCCCAAAGTACATGAAAGTGAGCTGGTGAACTGGGAGAAGAATAGAGTAATTATGGAAAGGATTGTTATTGCCTCTACCATAGACATCAGTGTGTATTTTACAAACTATAAATGTATTGTTTTGCTAGTACTTACGTGTATTTAAATGTCTTATGTGGTTGAAAACACTCCATATTTGTGATATATGAAATGTCCTGTGTGCGTCCGTCTCTGGTGTAGTGCCAGCCAAAGCGCGCATGCACATTTGAATATGGCACGTTCTAATTCTAATATGTTCTAATCACACCAGTGTGATCGTACGCATCAAAGGGTTAATATACTATCTCTATATTAAATTTTTTTTTTTATTTAATTACCACTTGTAGTACACTATGGGTTCAAGTGTACTATAAGTGGTAACTAAATAAATTTTTTTAAATACAGAGATAGTATATTAAAAGCATATTTCATTTAGTTATATTTAGTTATATTTAATTTCTCAAAATAGCACAGTTGAGTACACTTACATGTTCTTAAGATTATCTTAAGAAGTACTTCAGAAGAATTTTTTGTATATTAAGTACAAAATTAGTGTGTGAAAATAGAGCACTTTAAGTACATTACAGAAATTTACTTTTATTCACCTGGGTCAATCTGCTTGTAAGCACATCATTTTCTATAGGGCACAACTGGTTCTTGCTGTATCAGTAGCCAATGAGCTCACTGCTCATTTGCTGTAGCAGTGCAGCTCGCTTTCAGAAACCCTCTACCTTCCCCAGCTCCACCTATATAGATCTGTTATGGGTAATTCATGTATACTATATTGTACAGCAGCAGCATGTCTTACTTGCTCACAGCAGCATGTTGTATATGTATCAGCAGTAGCAAGACCTGTGCTTACTCTGCTTGCAGCAAAAATCAACAGCAGCAGCAGCAACAGATCTATTCTGCCAAGACCAAACATTTCAACATTGTCATATCCATTACCATGTCAAACATTCTGAGATTTGTCATGACAGAAATGCACTAAAAAATTCTAGAAGTCCATTGTTAACACCGCCCATGCAATTAAAAAAGGAAAAAACAATAAAAAGGCCAATAATTACCACAAAACTCCCATTTGTTTGATTACTGTGGTAAAGTTGCTGAACACAACTCTGTAGAGGTCAGGAGACATTACTGTGGACGGAAAAGTCTCTAAATCTGTTTTCTGCTCTATTTACGGTCAATAAAATGTTAGCGCACAAGCCAGAGGATCACTTGAGCTATATGCACTGATGAGAGGGTGCGTTTCACATCACATGACTGAACTTCTCCTGAACTCGGCACGGTGCCTGCAAATCACTGTCCTTGTAGAGTCTCAATGAATATCTTATGAAGTTAATCGCCGAAGCACTTCGTAAAATTAAAAGATGCCGAGGCAATATAATACAGCTATTTGCATAATGTGCCAATTTCTCTTTGTAAATAGTGAGAGCTGATTTGCAATCTCCCATGAGCATCTGTCACAGCCCCTGTATTCCAGTCAAGAATTCACTCGAGAGGCCAAGAGACACAATTATCTGTCATTTTTTTCCAGGCAGGTTTATTCGCTGTTCTGTCATCCACTGTCCATTTGGATTTGCTTTTGTTCACTGCATCGATTTTGTACACACACACACACACACATGCACACAATCCGGTCACAGGCAATGTGCAAATGTCTCCGACAGGCCATACGAGATTCATTTATGTGCCAATAGAAGGGCCATTTGAAACTTTTATTGTGCCATTAATAATAAGTGAGAGATGGAGAATTCAAGTCGTGGAACTTTGTAATGCAACAGCTCACGGGTAATAAAACAGAAATTCCCCACACTAAAGGGTCAAACAATAGCTACCTTATCAGCTCCTGCTGTGTAAAGCGCAGAAGTATGAGAATTAATCATAGATGTATTTCACAAGCGCCTCTAACGGACGGCGCACCATCTCTCAGCTGAACTGCCTGCTGGAACAAAACACCACATTGCTCTATACAAAGAGTTGGGAGCCATTAAAGAAGAAGAAAGGAATGAGAACATG
This sequence comes from Anabarilius grahami, assembly GCA_003731715.1. Lineage (NCBI taxonomy): Eukaryota > Metazoa > Chordata > Actinopteri > Cypriniformes > Xenocyprididae > Anabarilius > Anabarilius grahami. The sequence goes on along the minus strand of RJVU01059636.1, from coordinate 310,866 downwards.
GAAGGAAGGAAAGGACAGCCAATTCCACTGAGATGGAAAGCTTGGTTTGTTAAATGACAATTAAGAAGTGTCACAGCAGCATGAGTCATAACAACAGATGAGCTTCCAGTGTTACAGGTGTTTTAACCCTCTGGAGTCTGAGGCTGATTTGGGGCTTGGAGAAGTTTTGACATGCCCTGACATTTGTGCTTTTTTCAGTTGTTCATAAACATATAAAATGACAAAAGTGTCATTACACTGTATTCAGCACAAACTAGGCTACCATAATATGTGAGGAACATATTTTTGAAGGAATAATGTGTATGCATGGTTATTGAAAAAACTAAAAACTTAAGTCACTGAAATAAGGCCAAAAAAAGTATATTAAATCTGTGTTCACAAGACTTCTGGGTACTGGAGGTTGTAGACTAGAGTTTTTGCTTCAGAATTATGTAAAAATGATGCTGCCTACTCCTTCATATAAAACAATACATTGATTTAGTTTTTGTAAGACACTTTTTGTCAAGAAACACAGTATGCGTGGAGGTGTGAATCATCATGAATAATGGGTTATTTACACCTGAGAAGACAAAAGAATCACATAATAATGACCTGAAATGACTTGCATATTAATGAGGCCTTTCAGTCAGGTAGGCTGTGAAAAAAACCCAAAGTTCAAAGTTTTACAAAGTTCTATCTATTTATGAAGCTTTAATGGTTCTATTTGTTTGTTCATTTAAATGCAAGACACAGAAGTATGACATTAATCACAGCAAATACAAATCGAGTAAGTACCGACTACTACAGTAACAGGAAAAGAAAAGTACATCCTTTGGATTTAGTTGGATTGATGCATATACTGGTAAAATAAAGTGTTCTCAAACTGGGGTTCTCACGAACAGGGATATTGATTATATTGATTATTATTATTTAGGGGTGTAACGATACATAATTATATCGAAATATCGCAATTTAAAAATTCAAACAATATGTATCATTGATGTAAATAATAAAGTAAATAACAAAAAACTATCTTCTTTATTTTTGCCTAAAATATCGCAATAGTATCGAATTGTGACATGAGTGCATCATTACACCCCGCTTATTATTATTATTGTATAAAATATCATCATCATCAATAACAATGTTATTAAAATATTAATAAAATAAAGCATATATTTTTTCCATGTATAAAGACACTTATATTAGGGCTGCAAGATATATCTTTTTATCTTCGAAATCGCGATGTGCGCATCCGCGATAGTCACATTGCAGGATTTGCGATGTCTAGTATAGGGATCATTATTCCATACAGACTAGACACCACGGTTCAAAATGCACGTGATTCTCGGATTAATTGCAAAGTTTGAACATCATACATTGAAAGTTTATCATTTTAATGTGTTTTAGGTCCTGTCAGTTTAAACATTCAAGCGATTTTAAAACATTTTAGCGTACAAAGACATGAAAGAGAACTCGATTCTGGACGTGCGGCTGTTTTCTGTGCGCGCACACACAAACAAAGCCATGCAGATGCATGTGAACTCCACATTCCTTTCTCTTCAGCATCTAATTGTGCCTGAACAGACACATACATGCAAAAAAACTTTTTCAAAAATGCACATAAAACATTGAGTATCCTTATGCTTATGGCTTAGGTGAACTACTACTTCTGAAGAATATGCAGTGTTATTTTACATTTGATTATTCAATTTCTATACCTGAATACCGTTAGACTTAACCGAAAAATATAAAGCACTATTTATTTCATTTATATTTTTGTTCTATTATGTTTATCTATGCTTGTAATCTATTCATTATTTTCTATGCAAATTCACTCACCTACAAAATCACCCCAATCATCCTAGAATGATTAATTCTTTCCAAATAGAGCTATTCAAGTCATCTGGTGAATTTTTTTCATATTGCAATATATATCGCAGAAAAACAAAATATCACAATGTCAGTTTTTTCCAATGTCATGCAGCCCTAGTTAATATTGTGAAAAATAAAATAATAATATTAATAATAAACTAAAATATTAATATAATTTTAATATTATTAATATTATAATATTAAAGCTGCTA
>RJVU01059636.1:204411-308740 GCA_003731715.1 Anabarilius grahami | reverse complement strand
AATAATAATAATAATAATAAATAACATTACTATTATTAATATATTTATGGTGTCCCACAAGAGAATCATCATATTTGGTGGTCTATGAATTTAAAAAGTCTCAAGAAAGACATAACCATATACAAAGACATTCTGCTTAAATAACACATTTTCATTCGTTTTTCATTTTCTTCAGTTTTGTACAGAGGAAATCCATACAAATCCACATATATTTTGCCTGCGACTATGTGTGACATACTCGTGGTGTTCTGGATCTGTCATGGATGAGATCCCCTCAGTTTAGCTGCTTATTAGTCCTTGTGATTTGGCTTACAGCTTAGACTTCCTAGCTCTCTGTTGTCCAGGAAACAGCAACTGACATGCAATCAGTGCAGAGTTATTCAAGACACTCATAATAAATGAATCAGATAGCACTGCCAGATCCAGTTGAATACTTTAACAGCATTACACTTAAAAAACAACTATAGTTGAAAATCAGATGAAACGAAATCTTCCATAATGCTGGGATTCAGCGTCATATTTAGCGTGTCAACTGAGCATCATAGACATTACATAGTGAATGTTTATGATGATGACAAAAGGTTACAAGTAGTTAACCCTTTGGCTCGAGATGGATTCAAAAAAATTAACAGCTGCAGACTGGCAGATGTACTGCTGCGATATGCATATTAAACATGACAGAATCACATGTATGCTAAGCTAAGTTTGTCTCTCCTCTGTCTGAGTAGATTACAGGGGGACTGGACCACTGCCAACACTGCCAGGTGACCGCTGACCACACACTGACACAGCGAGAGAATAAAAAAGTGAGTTTATTACTCTGCCTTATTTCGAATCTCTGCGACCATCTGCGAAACTGGAGTCTAGGTGGCCCCCCTTTCCAAAAACTCATTTACCCTAATGCTCCTAAATCCAGCATGGATATGCCTGCTGGTCCCTGTGCATACACCGCATGTCATTCATGGCTGTGCCACAGCAGGAAGTAAATTCAATAACAGGGGGCCCTTTCAACATATTGATTAGCCTTTTCATCTGATTCCATTATGAATAATTAGTCTTCCCACGTTTGATTCAATACCCGGCCCGAGGTTTATTCAAAGAGCCGTTTAGTCAGACATTTTTTAAAGGATGTTTATAGGTAAGATGGCTTTTAGGGGTGTGAATAGTTCTCCCTGCAAAAAGATTTAATCTAATTATATGTGTTATTTTCATTTGCATGTAAGAATGGCACGGTGTCTGTGCGACTGAAAGTACAGGAATGGGTTTTCCAGTCGTTTTGCTATCGATTTGTATTTTAAGCCATATTGAAAGAAATGACTAAGCCTGAGGAGGCTTTTGGCATCACTTGAAATTTCATTAGGGCTGTTTGTCGGGAGGCTGTGTGGTTGGGAATCATTTGTGTATGCGTTGAGTTGTGTGTGTAATAGCATTAGAGCTCTACTGGCAGCACCACTGGGCTCCCGTTACTGACTGAAAGAAATGGCACAGGAAATAAAAGCTCTCGTGATGAAGTAGTGCAACATTGACCTTCCTGCCCTTTCATTAAAACTAGCAACACAACTTTTGCTGATATTTGTGCTAACGCTTCCAGCACATGGCCATTCAAAAACCCTCAGATTTTTGAGCCATTTGATTGTTTCTGCTTCGGAATGCCATGTCTAAAAAAAACTTGTTTTAGTCTTTGAAAAAATTTCTAATATTGTAGGTAAAAAAAATTATAATAAATGATTCATGAATCACATATTCACATGTCTAAACTTGGTCAGTCCAATCATGCCACACTTTCGACAGAGCATTTATATGAAAAAAAAATCCAGTTATCATCGACTCGAGAGAAATTAATTAAAAATAATGCAAGGTACTGCTCAAAGGTACTGGGGTCATTAAGATTTTTTTTATTTAATTTTTTTGACAGTACTGCTTTAAAATGTATAAAAATAGAAAACAGCTATTTTAAATTGTAATATTTTACAATATTACTGTTTCTATGTATTTTTTATCAAATAAATGCAGCCTTGGTGAGCTTAAGAGACATTAAAAAAACAACTTACAGACACCTTACTTGTATATTCCTTTTTAAATGTATAACAAAAAAACAAATAAACAAAAAACATTTAGCTTGAGAATCAAGCGAAATAAAAACTGCACCAACAACAACAAAAAAACTAATGTGTATTAAAACTGCCACTGGTTCCCCCTAAAATAGGAGCACAATGATTCTCCTAAGAATTTTATTTGTGTGTAATTGCATGTGTATAATTTTGAATATGTGTTATCTGTGTGCCTAAAATAGAAAATAGATAACACACCTTGAAGGCACGTAATCACCCAAAATGAAATGACTGCAAAAGGTAATAGTTCTCTCTGCATGACAAAAATGTCTTCTTGTAGTGTATATCTTGCACATTTATGCATGGATACACATATTCAGCTCAGATTTATGTTCAGCGATGCTTGAAGCTCAAAGACATCTCTCTTCTTACACAAGCTGGAAATTACATCATAGACAATCTTGTTCCATGCGCTGTGCATTAAAAATACACATCCCTCTGAAACTACCTGGTTTTCACATCTGTATTGGTAGAAGTGCACAAGACAAATTAAGTACTATAGAGTGACTCTGGGAAACAAAACTGTGATTACAAGATAACAGAATGAACTAATGAGCTCTTCCGAGGAAGAGCTAATCATTGGATTTGCCAAAGTTTGCCAGGTTCATGTCATTGATATGAGACCAGTTTCTCACTTTCTTCCTCTATTGATCCTTGTAAAAGAGTAAAAACAAACGGTGCAAAAGATAGAGTGGGAGAAACGTCTTTATCTGATCAATATTCCTATCGGAGCACTTCTGCAAACAATAATACCACACCTACAATTCCACTAAAGTACTGGAGAGACCTGAAAAGCTGGACACTTTAGAGATTTAAAATGCTATTTAGTTCACTTTTGTGTATATTTTTTACAGACACATACATACTAAACACATTTTTTTTTTTTTCATTAATAAAATGCTTTTTAAAAAATAGTTGATGAGCACACCGATAACTACACTGCAGGATAAATACTTTCATTTCAATTGTCCCACCAACCCTTTATGTAAAATTGTTCCTTACTATATTTATGAGCATGTCAGGCTCCAAGGCACTTTCTCGCTGACAAAATGAAAAATAAAGAAAGTGAGGAATACCAATGTCATGCGAAATTACTTCGTGATTGAGATGCCATACCACTGTACTCACATGAAAGTGAAAATGCTCAGTGTTCATCTTGAATGGCTTCTGCAACTGATTCTCTTGAAGTCAGTGAGAGGAGTAAACCGGTAACCAAATCACTGAACTCATTCAAATGTGCATCAGACAATAGCAGAGGTATGTGAACACCTTCCAGTGGAAATTTCAATATCAATATATTATGCACAGCAAAATAAAAATGAAAGGACACACAATATATTGGTTCTATATTAGGCAATGATATAGATTTAGTTTTTATTTTATTTTTTTGTTTTAATAATTGGTCCTGGGGTAGCAAACCTCCAAATGAATATTCATTTTTCATGCAGTACATTATAAGGTTGTAAAACCTGAATTCACCTGTAGCATTTAAAATGATTTATTTTAGTGTTTTTTATTTATTTATTTAGACATAATAGCATAGAATTTAAATACTGTTCATTTATCATTGAATATTCCTGTTTTAGTTGGAAATGTGTCACATTACAGAAGTAAAAATGGTGGTGATGGCGAACAGCATTTCCCGTTGATTTTAAGACCCCACTTACATTTGGTAAATACCTGGAGGTAAAAAGGAAAACTAATGACCCTAAAATACCAAAATGAGACATCTCTTAAAGCGATTGTTATGAGCTCACTTTTCATAAAAGGCCAGATATTTAACAAAGATGTAAGGGACCAATTTGTGAAGAGTGCCAAATGTTATCTTGAACATCAGCCAGCGAGCTCATTACAAAAGCTAATGCAATCTACTGACATCACTGGACTCATCGAATTGTCAAAGCCGTTGCTCTCAAAACCCTTTTGAAAAAATGAACAATAAAAGCAACCAAACTAGAGCAATACCTCAGGCAGCATTATAATTTATCAGGAGAATAAGGACAGAAGAGAAACCTAATAACACAACTAATTGTGTGGTGTAGAACACCCAATCAAATAATCGGAGTGTCTCTAACTTGATGACTAGGAGGCAACAACAAATTTTCAGGTCACCTTGAAAACACCAAAGCTGCATCTCAAGAGGTTTCTGTAAGTAACCGCAGGGGAAGCACTTGTTCCATTCTACCATAAAGTCACTTAAAATGATAGTTCCCCTTAAAAATTAAAATTCTGTCATCGTTGACTCACGCTCAAGTTGTTCCAAACCTGTATGAATTTCTCTCTTCTGCTGAACACAAAAGAAGATATTTTGAAGATTATGAGTAACGAAACAGTTGAGTTGATGGGCCCCTTTGACTACCATAGCATGAAAACAAAAAAACAAAAAAAACCTACAGAAATCAATGGGTCCATCAACTGTTTGGTTACTGACATTCTTCAAAATATCTTCTTTTGTGTTCAGAAATTCATTCAGGTTTGGAACAACTTGAGGGTGAGTAAATGATGATAGAATTTTCCTTTTTTGGGTGAACAAGTCCTTGAATAGCACAGATAAAATTTCCTTTATCTTTCTCTCTCTCTCAGCCAGTGGATGAATGGGGCCTGATGTAAGCAGCCTGTCAAGAAGTTATGCAGATGTGGCATCCGGTAATACATGTCACTGTTGTGTCTGGGTCTGAGTCAATGTGGACTTATTATCCTGGGCAATGGGCGCTGCGAGCCAGACACTGACTGACAGTGGAAAGGCAATACTTCAGCGTGTGATCATAACTCAAACACATGAAACCAAACAAACATCTCACCGCAGTTCAGCGAGAGGACAACAGCAGCAACAGTGCAGGCAATAAAAATACTGAGTCCAGGAATACAAATAACACACAGAGAATACACACAATGATACTGCCAGACCATCTTGTGTCTGCTTCACAAATATGCAGCCAACAAAGAAAAGTTAAATGAAGTAAAGATCATTTAACGGTTAATTAAAACAGAAGCAAAACTAGATATATTTTTAAGATTTTAATCTTTTTGAAGGAAGTCTCTAATGATTACCAAACCTGCATTTATTTAAACAAAAATACAGTAAAATAAAATTATTGTGAAATATTATAACAATTTAAAATTAATGGTTAATTTTGAATATAAAAATAAACCATTTTCTATTTTAATGTTTTAAAGTGTAATTTATTATTCAGCAGCCATTACTCCAGTCTTCAGTGTCACCTGATCCTTCAGAAATCATTGTAATATGCTGATTTGGTCCTCAGGAAACATTTCTTATTATTATCAATGTTAGTCCTAACAGTTGTGAATTGTTTAAAGAATAGAACATTTAAAAGAACAGTATTGGAAATAGAAATCTTTTGTGACATTATAAATGTTTTTACAGTCAATTTTGATCAATTTAATGTTTCCTTGCAGTGCATGGCATAAACTAAATACACTAAATTTGCCCTTCTGTCATTGAACTCAAACCCAGAGATGAAAGACAGATCTGATCTGTCATGCCCTGAAGGACGGGTTTACGGTCTCACCCTCAATAACACCCTCGGAAGCTTGGATGGAAGGTAAAAAGGAAGGAAGAAAGGAAGCTCGGAAGGAGGGAAGCAAGACAGCTTGGAAAGAAGATAGAAAGGAAGCTCGGAAGGATGAAAGGAAGCAAGGAAGGAAGGAAGGAAGCAAGCTCGGAAGGAAGGAAGCAAGGAAGGAAGGAAGGAAGCAAAGAAGCTCAGAAGGAAACAAGGAAGGAAGCAAGGAAGCTCAGAAGGAAGCTCGAAAGGAAGGAAGGAAGCAAGCTCGGAAGGAAGTAAGCAAGGAAGGAAGGAAGGAAGCCAGGAAGGAAGCAAAGAAGCTCAGAAGGAAACAAGGAAGGAAGCAAGGAAGCTCAGAAGAAAGCTCGAAAGGAAGGAAGGAAGCAAGCAAGCTTGGAAGGAAGGAAGCTCGGAAGGAAGGAAGCTCGGAAGAAAGGAAGCTCGGAAGGAAGGAAGCTCGGAAGGAAGGAAGCTCAGAAGGAAGGAAGATTGGAAGGAAAGGAGCTCAGAAAGAAGGAAGGAAGCAAGGATGCTCGGAAGCTCGGAAGGAAGGAAGGAAGGAAGGAAGGAAGCAAGAAAGCTCAGAAGGAAGCTCAGAAGGAAGGAAGCTTGGAAGGAAAGGAGCTCAGAAAGAAGGAAGGAAGCAAGGATGCTCGGAAGCTCGGAAGGAAGGAAGGAAGGAAGGAAGGAAGCAAGGAAGCTCAGAAGGAAGCTCAAAAGGAAGGAAGGAAGCAAGCAAGCTTGGAAGGACAGAAGCTCGGAAGGAAGGAAGCTCGGAAGAAGGAAGCTCGGAAGGAAGGAAGCTCGGAAGGAAGGAAGCTCGGAAGGAAGGAGGCTCGGAAGGAAGGAAGCTCAGAAGGAAGGAAGCTTGGAAGGAAAGGAGCTCAGAAAGAAGGAAGGAAGCAAGGATGCTCGGAAGCTCGGAAGGAAGGAAGGAAGGAAGCAAGCAAGAAAGCAATATTCCATAGCAAGAAGGCAATATTATAATACATTTGTTATTCAACCAAATGGGCAAAAAAAGTGATTTAGTTATACTGTACGGTATGCGAAAGCACATAAAAATACCATGGCATGCAGTAAGGGGCATTAGTTGAGGAGCTTGCAACACCATCCTGAGGCAATTAACTTGGCCTTTGAACACTGAAAATTATGTTCAATATGAAAAACCATTCAAATAAAGAACAAGCATGGAATAAATGCAACTCAGTGTGATCCCAAATATTACACTGCATTATACACCCACACATAAAACACTTTAAAATAAACTTTAAATGTTACAACAGCTAGGAGTGATTTTTCACTATTACTGGAGCTAAAACTAAAAACTTCCCTGAATGTGCAGTTTTATATCTGCATGTTGTTTAAAAAGCATAAAAAAATTATTTAATTAAAAATATTCTAGGAAAAGCTACAGTCATCCAGTCAGAATAAAAAATAATTCTAATAAATATATTTTAGATGCCCTTTGTGAGGCATCCCTATGTATTGCATAACTGCTTTTTGTAGACATTATGTGTTATATATTTATGTAATAAGCAAAAGTGAATTTGGTTCCACTTGGGAACGTTTAGCAAATCTAATGCTTAAAGAGGCCCAACATCAGATGAGGTTCAGGACTTCAAAACTGCAGATGAAAACACCAAAGGTATAAAAGTTTGCACACACACACACAAAAAGAAAAATGGCATACCACATTTTAGTGCCAAAAAACATTAGTTAGAATGGTTTTACATAAACAGATGGCTAAGAAAGTGACACATCCCAATTGCACAAACAATTCTTCACATAATAATCTCTGATCATAGTCTACCCAAGCATATTAATGTGTGTTGAGAATGTAAAACAGCACTTTGCACTGCTGCTCTTACAGTCTAATCACATAAACATTGGATTTAATGGAGAGTGCATTTACATTGAGTCTTACAAATGACAGAATGACCAAGAAAATTAAATTAACTTTGTGTATGTTAACAGGTTTGGATGTATATGGATTGTGTGGGGTGTTTTTGATGTTTCTTTTTTTTTTACTTTCCCATTTACGTGATCTAACAGTCAAAAAACTAACCCAAAAATAATACAAGATGATGGATATCTGTAACCGCAGGTAAAAAGTTAATAAAGAGTGCATCATACTGGATGTGACTCATGGACACAAATTAGGGCAGCATAAAAGCATGAGCCTTTGCTGGACTTTCTCACTGTGTCCATTTTATCAAAGAACACAATTCTTACAAAAAGCTCAATGGTGCTGTTTATAAACACATTTACACTCACAAGCCAGGGAACAGTAATGGATAAGGGAAGCCTTTCAGACCATTTAGATCAGAAGATAAAATTGCAGTCTGCCGTCCGGTCTACTTTGTTTGTGTATTATGACTGTTGGGTTTTGCTCCAAGCGCACAGACATTCAATCATTTTCATTCATAAAATGCTAGAGTTCAGCAGTCAGTTGGACTGTTGTAATTTACATGCACCCTCTTGATACCCCTTTTAGCATAGTCCACAGACGCAAAAAAATGATCTTAAATACTCTTTAAATATCAAATAGCACAAATACATTTTTGGTCTATGTGCCCAAACTCACATTTAATGAAAATATCACAGGTTAAGACTGAAAAAAGGTCAAATATTTGCTCTAATTAGCATTTAACTCTGCTTCTATGAAACATAGCCTGGCCTTTAACTTCATTGGAGCATCAGCTGAGCTGAGTTTATGCATAGGAAGAGAATCTATAGTTCACTCACAGCCACTTTCTGTTCTAAACCCAAGTAAATTATTTACTTATTTACAGATATTTCTTCACATAGACTTAAATGAACAGTTCACCAAACTATTTTGTAACATTATAAGTGTCTTTACGGTCACTTTTAATCAATTAATTTCTTTTAACAAACTCTTACTGACCCCAAACTTTTGAACTGTGGTGTACAGCATTAAAACACATAATATTTAATATAAAATGGCAGTTTCTTTCAGTTTTTCCACTCTGTTTAGCCTAAAACAGTGTGTTAGTTGTCATCCTATTTGAAATGTAGAGTACAAACACAAAGGCTTTTCAGATTTTTAGTTGCGATGTTCTCTCCGTATATGGGTCAATGACGTATAAGGATTTTTAACAGGCCAATTTTAAAATACAAAAAAATAATAATATTTATTGCAATTATTCAGACATTAAGAATGTTGTGTACACATAAATTCATATTAAAACTGCCAATCTAGGACATATATCTATCATAGAAAACACTCTGCAGTGGTCGCACCATATGATATTAGGTCGCACCACATGATATTTTCAAATTCAGTCAAAATTTACAGGCAGAGAATTGGCCACCTAAACAAAACAAGCTAGCTTCCCACAAAAGGTCACTATGAAATTTGTAATAAAAGAATATATTTGCTGAAACATCTTAATATTCATTGTTTTTTTGAGGTCATATAACATGATATCCAAATGTGGTAACTACATACCAGCCGTTAAAAAGTTTTTTTTTTTCCATATTTAAGAGAGAGTTACAAACCTGCTCGCTACTTCCATGGGTCCTTCGCAAATTGGTATATGATGCAACTTCCTGCCTTTGAATGGATTTCAACATGAAAGTCCCAAAGTGGTAGTTTTTTGATGATATTTCATAAAATGGACATCATCAGACAAAGTTTGTTTGTATATCTATGATGGAAATATAAATACGAATGCTTTGCAATTTTGTACAGGATTACAAAACACATTGGAAATCATGCCAAACAGAAAATGAATTTAAATAAATTTAGAGTAATTTCAAAGACATTTCCAAAACAGAAGTTTTGATGTTTTGACACTTTAAATAACAGAAAATTACAGATAACTAATGTTTTTTGAAAAGTTAAAGTGAGTACATGCACAGGAGAAGTACTACATATATATATATGGTATCTTTTTATGCATTTAAACCAAATTTTAACTTTAAAAAAAATGCAATCGGACAAAAAATGTAGGCGTCACATCACTGACCCATACATGATTCTTTGCAGCCTTTAGCCACAACGCGCTGGATCCTTCACTGGAAACTGAAAGTAACTCCCACTAAACGTTTATTCTTTGAATTCTTGCACCCAGGAACAATAAAGGTCGACACCATTAGGACTAAAAGTTTGCTAAGAGTATTCCTACTAAAGCAAGGTGGTATTTGACTCTAGTAAGCGCATCCATAGCAGACTAGTGGGAGTTGCCTTTGCAACATTCCCAGTGAATTATGGGTGTTGAAGTTTTCCTGTTTGACAAAAGGGAAGAGAACAGCCTTATTTCTCTAGTCAGATAGCACTGATTTCAAACATTTTCGCCTTTCTACTGTATTTTGCCAGTGGTGAAGAACCCCTTTAAGTATACAGTACAAACACTTAAATATTTCCAAGTGGAAATATTTTACGTGTTTAGGTATAAAGTTAAAGAACAATATATATTGTTCAAAATGAAGACAAAAGGACAATTTTTGGTTATGAAATGTTAGGGAAACACGTTTATACATGTTCACACCTGTGTGAGCTGTTTGAAGAGGAACTAAGTTCAAATATTCACTAAAAATCAACTTGGCACAAGTTGTTAAAAGTCAAACAAGGCAAGAAAAGTAAAGCAACTGGGTTTGGTATTTTATAATTTATTCACTTTTTAGGGCCACTGCATTACAAAGTACTGGGAATGTAGGGCCAAAAATGTGCATCACTGGAGGGATGTGAGGAGAATGAAGCTTGCCAGGGAGGCTTTGGAAGGGCCAGCAGGAGCCCTGCAGGAGGAAAAACACTAGCAGCGATAAATCCCACTAATGGTTCATTATTTATTTCACACATGCAAGACAAGTGTCAGAAACAAAGTTTCGCTAAGCACTCGGCCAGGTGGTCCTTAAATAAATGAAAGTGATTATGTTTGGTGTTTACACTTGGACAAGCTTTTTAGAAGAAATTATTTGCCTATTATAATGAAACAACACATGCTTGGAGAGATAGCGGAGATAGCGGAAATAGAATTCCTTCAAATTTACCAGTAAAAATAATGGATTGAGAAAAGCAGGACCCATTTAAGCAGCCTTTGCCTGTGACTATCAGCATTTCGACACAGTCCACAAATACACCACGCAACAGGCCGTAACCCCCAACATTAAAATCAATTTGTAATTATAGTCTCACTTCATTTAACTAGCATCTCTATCAGCATTCATTAGAGACTTAGTAAGCGTGCTTGTTTCAGTTTGATCAGACAGATTGCTAAGCCAAAATGCTTGTACCCAAGGAGGACTACAAACCCGGAGAAAGCAATCCATTAGCATTCATCTCAATGGCACTGTTTGCGCTCTAGAAACAGCTGTATTCTGCTTGCTTCAGATTCCACACACATGGACACACACAATCTTCTATAAAGTTTGAAAAGTTTGAAGCAAAGTACAAGGGCAACTGAGGGCTTCATTTCAAGGGATATGCATGAGAAACGCACACTTTGCTTGATGTTATGCTGCAGTGTTTAAAATTTTACATCTATCACTCTTCTTACCAACGTAATCAATCTCTCGATATTTTTTCCTCTTTTTGGAAAGTCATTTTATGGATTTTTTCTTTTGACATTGGACCAAATAAGAACACATAAATTATACTTGTTGTAGTTTTCATTCACCACTATAGAAGTTTACCTAACTATGACAACTTCCGCTTCTGAGAACCCCAAAAAATGTGAAAAGGGTCCATCACTCAGGAGCCACAAGAAATTACATCATGCAAATGCCATTAAGTTCTCATTCAGTAGTTTTTAATAACCTGTTGTTCCAAAGTAAACATTATTAACGTGAGTAGTCAACCCAGAAGAGATGAGTTTGATTTGGTTGGAAGTAGATGAGAACCTCCAGGCATCTTTGCAGGAAAAATAAATCACTTGATGATGTGGAAGTGAGGTCAGAGGCGCAGTGACACCCACCGACAGGCTGAACCGGGTGACCTCAGAGAACAGCAGAAGGCTCACTCATCACCATACTCATGAATCATTCATCTTTCAGTGCTGCCCTCCAGACTCTCTATCACTCACATACATCTCTCTCTCTCTCTGCAGAGCTTGCATACCCCCAGACTTTCTAACTTTTGTATCTCATCTAGCTTAGCCTTGGATTAAAAAGTGGATTAAAGGATATATAGAGAGGAAAAACCTTGAATCTATCACAGATGAAGACATTTTTAAATAAACTGGACAGACTGCATTGGTCTAACAAGTTTCAAAGCTGCGTAGGTTGTGTGCATAAAGTGATATCAAAAAGTCTTAGACCACATTGAAATAGTCTGTATTATAAGCAAAACGCTTTAGAATTTTGACAGTTTAAAACAATAAAAAAAGTTATGTAAAACCAGGTCAATAATCAAATAAGTACATTTGCTATATTGATCTTGTTACTCTATACATGAGTATAATGCATGTATCCAAGTTACATAATATATCCAACTATCTATAGAGACCTGTGCGATAATACAGTTTACATTTTGCAATGATATAAGGGGTTTTAGCACTGAATAGTTCAAGGAACTCAGTTATAGGAACTAGCCAAAAGGATAGTTCCCCTGGAACTAATTTCTCCCCCGAGCCATGTTCCTGGTTGCATTCGCACCTGGAATAGAAATTCTGAAGTGTTACTTTTTGACTTAACTTAATGTTTTAATATTAAAATAACATGTTTCAATCAAGTAAACTCAACCAGGACTCAATCAAACAGGACTTTCACTTCCCATCATGCTTTGCAAAGGGGCTGATCTGGAAGAGTAAATGTTGAAATAAAGTGTTATTTTAAGCAGTTTTTAGCAACATGAGAAAATGGAGAGACTTTTTAATGTTTACTTTCTATTATGTTGGTATTTAAAAGTTTCTGTTATGTTAATAGCTTTAGGGGTTACCATTGTAGTGAAGTGTAGAACATGTGCTTAGGTTGAGGACCTGCTAACAACAATTAAAGATGTTTTAATAATAAAAACAACTAATTTGGGCATGCCATAGATGGAATAAAACCATCTTCTGGCTAACACCTAACAATAAGAGTTGCAGAGTAAAGATTTTGTAAAAGTTGTGAAAATTGTTCTTGAACGCATCCACTAAATAAACTAATCAATTAAACTGGATTTTTTTTTTAAATTTCTGTTTGATATTAATATTAGGATAATTAAACTTAATGGTTTTGAACAAAATTAAGAATGTAACCTGATTCAACTAAATGGCATTGAGTTAACTGTACGTAATAAATGTAAGTTAACTGAAATAAATAATGTTAATTAAATGCAATATAATCAAATTACATGGAACCTGTTGACATAAAAAAATTAAGTTAATCCAACGTATCATTTTTTTGAGTGTAACAAATAATCTACGTGACTAAAAGAGCAAAAAGTGGGACTAAGAAACGAAATCTCCTATGACAACTTTTAGTATTACATATCATCGAGGCGGAGAAAAGAACACAACCCTGCAGACAACAGGTAAATGCCATTAATGCTATTCATGTTCATGAAGTAAATTTGAACACGGCTTATTAAAAATGCCGGGTGCCGGTGTTTGACATGCGTTTGACCAATCAACGTACACTTACATCACTGATAGTTCCTATAGTGCTGGTTTAGACCCTACTCTGAAGTAGGAGCTAATTTATTTCCCCCAAAAGGAGTTCCCAGAACTAAAATCGTTCCTAGTTCCTGCGGTGCAAACACGGCAAAATCCGGGTACTTCAGCCAATAGTTCTAGGAAATATAAAAAGGTTCCTCCAATGCGAAAGCCCCAATAAACAGTCAAGAAGTTGAGATTTGCTATATAATTTATACCACTTTACGCGAACATACTGTATATATGGGGGAAGAGTTGGATATACGTGTAGTTGTGTGGTGATATTGAGGATTATGAAACCTATTACATTTTTGTTCAATTTATAACAATTTGATGTAATGACCAGCCTAATTACTATTTGGTGATTGTTATCACTGCCACGAGTAAATGATTCATTTAAATGACAACATTACTATTCATGTATGATGGACATTGAAAGACATACAGAGGAATAGTTTCACCTTCATGCCATTGCAAACACCTTTGACTTATGAAAGGAGAAATTTTGACCTATGAAAGGAAAAAAATTTTATAAATAATCGGCTGCTCTGTCCCATAAAATGAAAGGCAACTGGGACTGTCAAACTTAAAGACACAAACATAAAAGTATCATAAAACGGGCCATGTGACGTGCACTACATTTAGAGAGAATAAAATTATGAAATGCACACCTAGCAACCTACATCTCATGATAAATGGAGAACGATTACGACAGAAAAATACCTCCAGGGTCTGTAGTAAGTGACATCCCTGACGCTAAACTGATTATTGATTTAATGGTTTCCTTTTCCTCTTATCTTAACAGTCATACTACTTATGGCACATAAATGTAATGCAAACCAAAAAAGAAAATGATTTATAACATTATTAGTGGCACAGTGTGCTCATATTACTTTAATTACCCTATATTTGGCCCCGCAATAGAGCAGAGAGGGGTCTCGTCCCTCTGAGCCCATCGTTCACATCAACTATTACAGTCACGCTTTAGATGTTGCAACAGCTGTCCCCTACACTTACGTTCAAACTCTGCACATTGGTTTCCTCCCGCAAGGGATACATTTTTATATGGAGACCAAGATCAGAGCCTTCGGTTTATCTTGCTGGATGTTAATGCAGCGGTTCAACTAGTATCACAGCCAGAGGGGGCCTTTAGCATCAGGGATCAGTGTTACTACATAAGACTTAATAACTGGGCTGGATGTTAACCCGGTTACAGTGTAGGCTGGAATCTGGGCTAGAAACTGGATAGAAACCAACTAATAAAATGGAAGCTTTAAGGCTGCTTAACCAAGACATCCGAGCAAAAAGACTGGATGCATTTCTTTATTTGCATCTTCTCACACTGGATCTCAGTGAACGAGCAAGGCTGTAACATTTATCCCTGCAGACAGGAAAAGTCCCTGACATTAAGACTAAAAGACTTTAGAACTAAACTACTGTCAACACAAGTCAGCATTTGGAGATGGTGCTCTGACAATATAAGCTCTATTTTAAAGCTCAGTGAGCTGCCTTGTTTCCTACTACCTACATAGGCAGCTGCCGTTAAGGCAACATCCTAATGGAACTTCATAAGTGACTGATTTGGATTGTTCAAATCAATAGATTGATGTAATGCATATCATCTAATCAAATATCTAATCTTAAGCATAAAGATGGACTTTTTTTGGTAAAAGTCCATTTTAGTTACACCAAATAATTTTTAATCAATATGTTTCGGTATTTTATAAGTATATTTAATATCAACAACATACTCTCACCTCATCCACAATCTTGGATGGATTTTTTAATTTGCACAATTACACATTCTGGAAATGCTTTCTCCATGAAGGATACAGTAAATACAATTCTGTGTTAAAATATGGCTAAAACTATGGATCTTAAAAAGGAGCATAAGACACCTACTGTAACTTTCAAACAGCCTGTAACTCTTTTTATTGTCATTTATCACTTCTAGAGTTGTCAAAAGTACCGACTTCGGTACCTAGTGGGTACTGAAATTTTAAAAATGTGACGCTTTAAACACTGTTGAGCAGATTCGTAAACACCTCTGATTGGCCACTGTGTTGACGCGCTCAACGGATATTTCTGTGATTTTTGACAACTCTATTCGCTTCTTTTAAACTTTTCTGTCCATTTATGAATTATTATGGATTATGAAAGTTTGGATACTGTGTTTCTCTACTGCAGCCATTGCTTCCAACCTGGGATTAAAATGAAAAGCTGGGGGGTTAAAAAGCAATTAATTGCCCCCGGCCCCCTTTCCAGAAGAGGGCGGAGCTTTAACAGCTTCCGCTTCAGTTGCTCAACAACAACAAAGCTGGAGAATCTCACGCAGCCAAAATAACAATTGTCAGTAACGGTGTTCAGCCTTACATTGTTCAAACCGGAGTCGGACACTGATGGAGAGACTCTTTTAGAACTTTTAGAACGCAACTGGACGTTTCTGAACGGTAAGTGGATAAATTTATGTAGTTGCTGTAGAGTTGATTTAGCTCATCGACTAGCATGTGCCGTCATGTTAATCTTTTGTGCAAATCCAGCATTGAATTGACCCTCGTTTGTGAAGCAGTCCAGTGTAAAATGACAGCATGGCAACAACACTCTACCACAACAACTCTTCCTCTTCTCTAAAGCAGCTCAACATGGCCTCACCCCCTTTGTTGCATGTTCTAAGGGGCAGGGTTTATGTACATTTTTGAGTTTGTGATGTCACTAACCCGGGAAGAAGTTTGTTGTTGTCCCTACCAGCCATTTGTTGGAGTCCTTAATAAGCGATTTATGTTAAAAAAAGGATCTCCCTTTGCATTAAACTTTGAGCGTCGTTACTTTGCAGATGCTGTTTATGCTCAAACAGCAACATTACACATTAACTAAAGTTAAAAAAAAAAGTGAAATCATAATAGAGAACCCCTTTAAGAAAATATTTAAGGTCAAATGGGTCAGGCTGACAACAAAGTTTGGGAGTCCCTGCTCTATGGAATTTTCCTTTTGAAACGGTCTGCTCTTATTAAAAAAATCGTAAAAATATTTGTTGCTTATCTGGGGTGTGTTTCCCATAAGCATCGTTAGCCAAATATGGTCGCAAGTTCTGAATTGTGTTGGTAACAATAGAACTTCATAGTTGGCTTTAGGAAATGCACCCCTGAAAAAAACTCTAAAGGAACAAGACAAAAATCAGCAGGCTCACAGGTCTTTCAAATTCATTATGGTTGGAGTTTCATCCTCTAATCGGTTTAGAAGGGGGTGAATTTGGTGCCATTTTGTATAAAACTACATCCCACCCTGATTCTCTCTCAGCATAACAATAGAAAATTGATGTCCTGCACTTCAGGAACCCAGCTTTCTTCTAGGTCTATATTTTAGGTAGTTCAAAAGATGGGCTGAGTTTGCAATCACTTTCATCATGTCACTTCCTGCTACTCATTGTTCAGTTTTTGTAAGTGCAGCATTTTCACTTTGTGGTACATGAAATGCCTGCCCAACTTGAGGCATGAACAGAGAGGCGTCACACTGATTATTCTAGGAAAGTTTGGGTTAAGGCCTCGGGGCCGACCTGGAGGCACCCAGCAATCCAATTAGACTGTCTGCATGTGACGTGATTCTTTCATGCGGTGTGTTAAAGCAAGTCCAAAAGAGGTACAGCTGGGTTTCTGCTAAACCTCCGAGAGTGCTGTCATAGTCTTAATGACTAGCATCAACATCTGAGAGAGTAATAAGCTGCGATCGCATTTTGATAAGACAAAATGGCAGGCTTCCCAGTGTATGAATAGAACATTCCTTTGCATTTGTTTTGTTCTGCAGACAAAAGGTGTAGGAGGAAATGTTTGTGAAGGAGCGTAATAAAACCATAACCTAACAGAAAAAACTGTTAACGCAGACTCAGGCAGTGTGTGGAAGATGAAGCAAATGACCTGACATGTCTGTGATCTAAACATAGGCTTGCCAGAAGGTGAAGAATCATGCTTTTTTCTCACTCTCTGCTAACATATCTCAAAAAAAAAGAAAAAGTTTTACTTTTTTGCCATTAAAGTGGCAAAACTCAGTACCAGTGCCTATTGACCCGCATTGTGGTCACTTCCTTGGACTCTTCTTTGGATTGTAAGGAGAAAGTAAAAAAGAAAGAAATCACTTGTTTTTATAACAGTTTTTCCAGTGACTCCTTAAACTACTTTTTATACTGAGCACTGAGCAGTGGTGACAAAATGTTTCTTTTATACTGTATAGCATACATAGCTTTATACCACAGAAAACTAGTGTATAATGTAGTGTATAAGTAATAATGAAATTGAGATAAATAGTGTCGTGAAGGAAAAATGTATAATATAATCAATATACAATATAAACAAAATTTTGGGATTGGTAAGATTTTTTTAAAGATGTTTTTGATTTTGATTTTAAATGTTTTTATAAGAACAGTTTTATGCTCACCAAACCTGCATTTATTTCATCAAAAAAGTAAACTGTAATATTGTTACAATATATTATTACAATTAAAAAACTATTTTTCTGTTGTTATACTGTCAGGGTTTTGTCACTTCTGTCTAGTTTATTTCTTGGTTTTGTGACAGAGCTCTGACACTCCCGTTTTTGTCCTGTCTTTGTGTGAGCGTCCGGTCTCGAGTGTTCTCGAGCCGTGCGCTCTCTTGTCTGCGTGTCTTGTTTCATGTTGGGAGCGTGGCGTTCGGATCCCGGCACTCATGTCTAGTTTGGTTTCGGTTTCGTGTCGGGATTCGGACACTCGCGCTCCCAGTCCTGTCTTTTATTGTGAGCGCACGGTCGAGTGTTCCTTCACTTGCTGTGCGTTCTTGTCTCATGTTTTGGCTCTTGTATTGTCATGTTTTGTGTAGCAAGCGGTTGGTTTCCACCTGCCGCGTGCTTTCATGTTGTTTTTGTCTTGTGTTGTGTAGCACGCAGTCTGTGTTTCACGGGCTGCGTGCTCTCAAGTTGTCTAGTTTTGTGTGAACACGTGGCTTATGAGTTTTCATAGTTGCGTGTTCATGTCTCGTCTTGTGTAAGCACATGGCTTGTGATTTGTCTTCATTGGCCATGTGCTTGTGTTTTTGTTATGTTTGGTGTGAGCACATGTGTCATGTGTTTCCTTGTGCCATGTGCTCTCATGTCTATTGTCTTGACCCCACCCATCTTGTTACCTGATTATTGGTTGATTTGCCCCACCTGTCCTCCCTCGTTACCTGCCTTGTTTGCTCTCCTATTTATTCTCCTTGTGTTTTCAGTCCTGTGCTAGTTTGTTGTCATATATTCCCTGGTGTTTTCAGTAAGTCAAGTCGAGTCCTGTTTTTGTCAAGTCTGTTTTCCCCCCACGGAGTAGTTTTTGTTGTGTTTTTTGTTTTATTTTTTATTGAATAAAGCCTGCATTCCTGCATTATTGAGTCCTTGCTCCTTCCCCCACTGAAAACCGTGACAAATACATTTCAAAATCCTTTGATGGCAAAGCTGAATTTTCAGCATCATTACGCCAGTCTTCAGTGTCACATGATCCTTCATAAACCATTCTAATAGGCTGATTTACTGCTCAAGAAATATTATTATTATTATTATCAATGCTTAATATTTTTGTGCAAACTGTGATACAATTTTTAGGTTTCTTTGAGAGTTCAAAGGAATGAATTTATTTGAAATAGAAAACTTTTGTAATATTATAAATGTCTTTGTCGCTTTTTATGATTTTAATGTATCCTTTACAGAGTTTTACCTTCTTACCAACAAATAAATAAATAAATAAATAAATGACAAACTATTAAAGTGTAGAAAAAAATTATTTATATAAGACATATAAATATGCCTCCCAAATATGTTGTTATTAATTACTTGTTATTAATAGCTTGTTGAACTATTTTAGGTTATAGGTTTCATTTGATAAGGACCAAAGGCCAAAATTAAAGTCCAAAGCCTCAGTAGTTTTATCTCTTTTCTAAAATTCAAAGAGAAATACTTGAGAACCAATCCTTAACATCAAGACTTAAAGTCGGCATGAAATGGAAGTTGAGATTGTCTTTTCTTTTTCTTATTGTACTGTATATTTGAGTAAAATGGCTTCTTGAACAAGAAAATAAATGTAGGGGAGGGGGGGCTTCATTTTTTCCATCTGGAATTTATTGGCTAGTTTGATCATTGTGGTTTGCCATTGCCACATGATCTCATATGAGTGACAGTTTGTCCCGCCCTCACGCCGGAAAAAACACGTCATTAGAAAAGAGATGTTGCTGCAAGATGAAGAATTTATTTTGATTAAAGATTACGAGGGCACATGAATTTTAAAAAATAAATTATTATAATGGATAATAATGGATAATTAATAATAAATACTGCAATATTCTATAAAAATAAGAATGGTTCATTTTGATTCCAGTGATTTTGACACATCAGAAGGACAAGCAGTACAGTCCAACAGACGTTAAGAGCTACAAAATTATCAACACAGGTGTCCAATCAGAGGGTACACGACACACCCAAAGCAGGGCTCCGAGCAGCTCAGCAGCACCTCATATGATAGGACTGCTAATTTAGTACCTGAACCCATGTGCTCCCATCTCACCTCAAGCTATTTTAATTGGTGCTCAGGTGCAGGGAAGTCATCTGCATACTGAGACTTCTCCGGCTGGACGTGTCGTGCATTTGCCATGAGATTCAGCTAGACTGGGCTGGATTTGCGATCAATTTTTAATTAAATTTATCCTTCATTTCTAATCAGGAAGTGATGTAAGAATACACGAACACAGCAATCACTCATTGCTGATTTGCTCAAAAACACTATGTGGAACAAAAGTAATTTTCTGCACTCTTATGATTAGAATCTATGAGAATCTAATAGTTACGGACACAGGCAAATATGAGTTAAGCGATGAACAGATGTGAATAAAAAGGCTGCTGAGTCAGTTCCTGTTGTAAAAGGGAAAATGCCCCCAGAGTCATATAGGGTCAATACTGGATCCATAAATGCCTTGTGCACTTTACACAAAGGCCATTTGTGAAAGCAATCGTCAAGAACCAATCTTCTCATGCTCCACAATGTTCCTTATTCCAGCAGTAATTACTTTATAGTCTTGTCCGATAAGCTTTGTTAAAGAAACATTAGATTTTAACAGCTGCGATAATTAATAAATAAACATAAACAACCAACTGAGAACTCAAGTTTTGTTTAAAACTATTTGACATACTGCTTTAAGGGTAAGTTCTGTCATTAATTACTCACCCTCATGTCGTTCCACACCTGTAAGACCTTCGTTCATCTTTGGAACACAAATTAAGAAATTTTTGATAAAATCCGTTCGCTTAGTGAGGCCACCATTGACAGCAAGATAATTAACTCTTTCAAATGCCAAGAAAGGTACTAAAGACATATTTAAAACAGTTCATGTGACTACAGTGCTTCAACCTTAATGTTATGAAGCGACGAGAATACTTTTTGTGCACAAAAAAAAAAAATATATATATATATAACGACTTTATTCAACAATATCTAGTGATGGGCGATTTCAAAACACTGCTTTGAAGCTTCGAAGCTTTATGAATCTTTTGTTTCAAATCAGTGGTTCGGAGCATGTATCAAACTGCCAAAGTCATGTGATTTCAGTAATCAAGGCTTTGTTACATCATAAGTGTTTCAAAACGTTTCAAAATTTCAATGGTTCACGTGACTTTGGCAGTTTGATTCACGCTCTGAACCACTGATTCGAAACAAAAGATTCGTAAAGCTTCGAAGCTTCACCTGGGTGTTGTCTGTGTTTAAACTAAAATCCTTTAAACCTTGCCAATTTAAACATTCATCCGTAAGACGCGAAAGAGAACTCGCGCGCACTGTGAGGAGATGTATGTGTAGTGTACTCATCCGAAGCACGTACACGGAGAGCCGTATCACAGCACGCAAATACTCTCACGCAAATTCTCTTTCAAGTCTTGCACCTAAACGGACATATTCACACAAAAATTATGTCAACATGCCCATCTTAGTGAGTATCCTAACAAACATAGTAGGTTATGTCTTAGGAGAAAAACGAGACAGACAATGTATGTGTATCAGTATCAGTGTACTGGATCTTTGAATTATGTCTTAAAGGAAAAGCAGTCTAATATTCCCATGCTCTCTGTGTTTTAATTTTAATCGAATGACAAAGCACGAAGAAATCATTCTTGACTCAATAGCTTTTGTAACTTCAGTAATGTTTCATCTTTATTTAACTATTCAAAGAAGTTTATATGAAGTGTTATTTTATATTTGATTACTTTATTCAATTTCTGTACCTAAAAGCTGTTAGATGAAAAACCTGAAAAACCTGTAAAGCATTGTTTATTTTATTTGTATCTTAGCTCTCATGTATTTATTTGTGCTGTTTCTTGTAGTTAGATTATTTGTTTTTATTTACTTTATCTTTATTTGACAATTGCCCTATTTTTTACTGAGCATAGTACATACCGAACTGTACCGAAACCGTGACTCTAAAACCGTGATACAAACCGATCCGTGAGAAATCTGAACCGTCCCACCCCTACTCTTTAGTATACCTTTCTGGGCATTTGAAAGTGTAAATTAACTTGCTGTCAATGGAGGCCTCACTGAGCCATCAGATTTTACCAAAAATATCTTAATTTGTGTTCCGAAGATGAACGAAGGTCTTACAGGTGTGGGACGACATGAAGGTGAGTAATTAAAGACAGAATTTTCATTTTTGGGTGAACTAACCCTTTAATGTTAGAACGCACTTTGAAAGTAACAGCAGAAGCCATGTTACAAACAAACCCTGGCAAGTAACAGCTGCTTGTGTCCACTCAGATATACCTGTAGTACGAGTACAATTCTACATTGCTGCATGTATCATAATCATTTGTTCATCAGTAGCATCTAATGCAAGGAAAAAACATGCTCTCATCTAAGACTAATTGGCCAGCCGGGAATATACTTGTGGTATATACAGTCAGGATCCATCATTAATACTCTCTGACCATAAAATGCAAGCAAAATCTGGCAAGTTCTCCTACCCTAATATTCCTGGATGCAAAGCTTCTGTTCAAAAAGAAGTCGGAAAGAAGTGAGTGTTATATTCTTAAAACTTTAAAGGAAAATTTAACATCAGTCTAGAACGCCTGAAGTTTTTCTTTCTCAAGAACTTTATACAAATATTTGAACTATTAATTACATTAGGCCACTAAAATGGCTTTCAATGTTTCATGAGAAACTACATTTCATATAGAGGCTAATATTTGGTGAAGATAGATAGATAGATAGATAGATAGATAGATAGATAGATAGATAGATAGATAGATAGATAGATAGATAGATAGATAGATAGATAGATAGATAGACAGATAGACAGATAGACAGATAGATAGATTTAATGATCAATAAAGTTTGGTGCTACAGGCAAAGTCACTTTTTATACATTTTTTAATAATAATGTTTCTTTCAAATACCCCCATGCACAAAAGTCCAATTCCACCTGTGATCGGTATCCTATCCAAAGCTACTTGCAGAAAACTCTATGAACAATCCCAATGGAGAAACCTGGGGTTAAGTGTCTGGTTCAAGGGCACAATGGTGATCGTGGCTCCCAGTAACTCGTCAGTTTATGAATCATCCTTTCTATGGCTTGAACATTCACCCTTTAGGTCAGTAATCCAAATCTGCAACCTATGCTGCAACCACTCCAACCATCAACAAGATGATGCATCATGTCTGGATGATTTATGGCACTGAGCTCAGCAGGTGAAAGTTAAACCGCCCTGCAATTCAACAGAGGAGAGCTTGAGCTGCAGGAGGATTACGAAACTACAGAGAAAACTGTACTACAACTGCCAGTGCGCCCATGTGACCTCAGGGGTTCAAGGGTAATGCCCCTGAGGGATTTTCAATTTTAGAGAAGAAGCTGGTCTTCATGCTGCCCTCTGTACTTTTTTTCCAACTTCTGCTACCGGTGTTCCAGTTTCATCTGATCACAACATCAAATCACACCACAGACACTGGATCAGAGAGATTTGTCATGCTAAAAAAATGACCTCCTCTCTTCTTCTGCTAACCTCGGAGGATACATTTCTCTCTATCTCCGGGGGGAAAACCCAAGCAAAGTGAAGCTACACTTTTACTGGGTTTGTGTGTTTCTGTGTCAGAGATATCTAAGCTGCAATGNGGGGGGGAATAAAAGACAGATTCAGACTCTTTTATGTGACCCAGTAAGTAGAGGGATTATAGTTCTCTCGATTAGACTGAGCTTAATCTGCCACTGCATATATACCATTCATCAGCGAAGACAGAGTAAAACCAAAGAGCACAGCAGGGGGTGAGGGGAGGGGGCGCAGTCAGGGTCTGACATCTGGCTGTAGTAACAGAAAAAAATAATCAGAAGAGAATAATACATTCTCCACGAGTGTGTGCATGGGGGGATATGAAGGATCAGGTGTAATGGGGAAAATGTTCATGGAGTTTATGCTATAGAGATCAAGCAAAATTGCAAATGCATGATTTTATTCTGAAAATATGCCATAAAATATCTGTGAATGCCTACATTTATAACAGAAAATTATTTAAAAACAAAAGCCACAAATTACTTATATCAAGTGGACATGGCAATTCTGTTTTCCAACATAACTTCTTAAAAGATATTGATTGCAGTTTATTTTATTTTAAGTATGTTGCTGTAGAAATTATTCAAATTTTTTATTTAAATCTCTCATCTTGCAAGAAGAAAAAAATAAATAAATTAATAAAACTACAAAACATTAAAATGACCATGAAAAATTTGTGAAAAAATAACTTATTACAGTTAAATTACTCTTCCTCAGAAATCAATGGGAATAATTAATATAAAAATAATAATAAATTAACTCATGGAGAGTAAAAAATAATTAATAAAGAATAAATAAGGATAATTACTAAAGAATAAAATAAGAATAAGTGAATGAATAAAATAAAATAATGAAATAAAAAAATAAAAATAAAATAAAATAAAATACTGACTGCAGCTGACTGGATCTGCATGTCTCAAAGTGCAGAAAAAAATTCATTTTTTCCAAGCCATCACGACAAGAAAGAGAGGAATGTTCGATTTGCATCTTCCGATTGGATCTTCTGTGGACTTAGAGGCTTTTGCTGACAAAGGGAAGTGGCGTTTAGCGGTTTCTGCCAACGGTATTTCTGAATGTGCTGACACTGGGATTTAGCTGATTTGAAGCGAAAGTATTTGATGAACGTATACTATGTGCAGAGAGCATTCGCTCAATACCATTATCTCATCTTTGATGGAGGTGGTGTTTAGCAGCTTTTGTATCTCTTCATTTGTACTTCTTCCTGCATGTTGAGTTGGCCTGGCAGGGTGTGGGGGGGATTGTTGGGGTACCTCCAGGAGGATCTGAGGTAAAAGGCCAGTAGCAAAGTGCTGCACGCAGCTGTTTAGGTGAAGCACAACACAGTGGAGTGATTATCCGTCTGCTGCTGGTGGTACATGATTATCTTTTTTTTGTCATTCTACTCGAGTGAGTGCAGGATTAATGGGGCTGATTGCTTTCTCTAGCCCCCCTCGATTTCTCTTCTCTGCTGGTACTTTCTAGCAACCCTGTGGCACAAATTCTAGCACTAAGCCCCCCCCCCTCACTCGAATGCAACAGGGGCGCCATCCTCCTTCTATCATGTGCAAACTAATGCCTCCAAATCTGAACAGATATAATCTAGTTTCAGAGCCATGTGCATGATTGTAAATGTTTCAGATCCAGCAGAGCTTGGTGTAAAGACCTCCATGATGTTCCTGCCAAAGACCAACACTGCCCTTTTCAGTTACCCTTGCCCTCGGTCTGATCTTGTCCCAAAGAGTGAACACACTAAACTAAATATGTTTACAACAGGAGTCAATTTAGCTATGTGTATCTATGGCTACTGCTGATGCACTATCCCCTGTGAGGCTCTTCAGACTGGCTGTACTGGGTCATTTGTGTCCCAACATCTTTCCTCCAGCCTAAACTTACACAACCGTGATAGAGTGAGAGAACTCTGGAGTATTTAAGGACTCTTAAGTGCTTGTATGCTCTAGTGGTGATCAGGAGGTGAATGTGCCCTTCATAACCTCACAAGCATCACCAGATAAACATCTTTGTGGCATTTTGACCTCATTTTGGCATGCCGTTTAAAGAAATAGTTTGCCCAAAAATGTTAATTCTATCAATATTGTCTTATCAAGTCACATTTACTCAACAAGGTGCTTTTTGATTTGGGTTTTTCATGTGATTTGATTGTATTTCAAGAAATATAATTGTGAAAACCTCTGCTTTAATGTAAATATTCATGCCAATTTATCTGCCTGATAACTTTTATTATATATTTTAGCATTTGCACATCCACAGCATTTCAAAAATATTCATAAAATTCATATGGCACTGTCTGTCAGTTAAAATCTCACCATATTGTTATTCATGTTACTTTAGTATTCTGCATCCTTAGACCACGTGATAACATCCAAATATACCAGAGGCTTACTGAATCCTCTTAAATGAGGTTAAAACAACCAGACTACCAGATGTTTAAGTGGTCCATGGATAAATGCGGCTATAGCATTGTGGAAAGTCTCTTATGTTCACCAATGCTGCATTTATTTGACCAAATATACAGTAAAAACCACAGTATGTGAAATATTAAAAATTTTAAATATCTGTTTTCTATTTTAATATATATTTAAAATGTAATTAATCCCTGTTGTTACTTTAGTCTTCAGTGTCACATGATCCTTCAGAAATCATTTTAATATGATTATTTGCTGCTCAAGAAACAATTATTATGATTATTATCAATGTTTTTGTGGAAGTGATACATTTTTTTAGCATTTTTTAAAAGAATGTAGAAAAGAACAGCATTTATGTTAACTAGAAGTATTTTGTAAAATTATAAATATCTTTTCTGTCACTTTAACGTGCCCATATTAAATTAAAATATAAATTTCTTTTAAAAGAAAAAAATGAATCGTATTGACCCCAAACTTTTGAACAGTGGTGTATTTATCCCTTTTTAATCCATATTCTCATATTTTAGGGATCTAATTGTGATTGTGTTTGATATGAGTCTGAGTTTTCCAGCATGGACACTCATAATAATGACTATAAATAATGAAATCATAAATTGTTTAAACCGATCAATGCACAAATGAAAGTCTCACGGTTGTTTATCATATATTATTGAAATCAGAATTCCATTTGGTAACTAATAATTGTTATGAAGCATGACCTGAGAAAAGTAATTTAGCTCAAATTAACAGATTTTCCAGCCACATATTAACAATATAGCATCCTGACACCTAGATGGCAAACCACACAGTAATAATCTACCTGCATGTGTTCAAACACCCCCATCCCTTTACTCAGCCAAAGCTGGACAATTATCCGTAAACATAGAACTGAAACGCTAGAAATAAGATGTTTAACAAGTATGACATTAAAAAGCAATCTATCAAACAGCCTTTGCAAAGCTGTTCAGTGATATTTCAGTGAATTAGATGAAGCATTGAAAATAATGCCACATGCCACCACAGTGGCAGCCTTAACAAGCCTCATTAACATAAAATACCTCTGGAGCTCTACAGCTCCACCGAACGATAGATGGCTTTATTATTTGGGCTGTATGAAAATGGAGATCGTGTAGAGTGGGGAATATAGCACACGGCTGCTAAGCAACAAATAGGGGCGGAGTACTTTTGGTGCCTGTTATCCATCAAAGTAAGCCTGCCGAATCCAGGCTTCACCTGACTGCTGTACTTTGCAGCGATATGGTTTCAAGTTATTCTCCCTCATAGAAGCATAAAAGGATACTCCGCCCAAAAAAAGAAAATTAAATTACTCGCCCTCTTGCCATCTCAGATGTCTATGACTTTCTTTCTTCTGATAAAAAAAGTTTTTTAGAAAATCTATTCAAGTCCATATAATGCAAATGTGGGGGACCTCCAAAGTTGATGCTTCAAAAACCATGCAAAATGAACACTATGGTAATCCATATGACCCTAGTTGATGAATCAATGTCTTCTGAAGCAAAACGATAGGTGTGTGTAAGAAATTATTTTTTTTTTTAACAATAAACAATCAACTCAGGACAACTGACATACGTCTTTGTGAATCGCGCACAAGAAGTGAAGGTCCTCTGTGCTTCTGTGTCACTTCTCGTGCGAGTTACGACATGCTTCACAACATACTGACATTTGCGTCAGGTCTCATAAACCCGCATTTGACCATTGGCCGAAAAGCAATGGTTTACAGTTTAAAATAAATTACAAAACAAACCAGAGAGAAAAACCCATTTCAAAACTGTCTTAAAAAGAGTAATTTTTGTGAACTGTGTCCTCCAAACTAAATTTTCATAATCATATTACAAACTACACTTTGGGTTCAAATGAACCACACTAACAGAGCAATCGCACCAGGGTTAGTTTAATTGAGCCAAACATGACAAGTGTGAACGCACCCTTTAATACATTCAGACAACAAAGAGTCAACTATATAATCAAGTTGGTTAAACTGTGTTCACAAGACTAGGAATTTTTTATAAATGTCAAATTTGTCTAGTATTTACAAGCAGCCAAAAGGTTATTTACTACCTAGTAATTCTCAGAAATCAAGCATTTACTCTGGTGATGACATCATAACAACATGATTTCCCATCATAGGAGAGACGTGCGGATCTCAATAGCATACAACAAACTACACTTTGGGTGCGTTCACACTTGTAGTCTGGTTCGTTTGGTCCGGACCAAAAAATAAATAAAACATTTATTCCTGGTCCGATTAGCGTTCAGATTGGTAATTTTATCACCGAACCAAAAGATACCTAACCTAAAGGCATAGGGATACGTTCACAACCTGACTGGTCGGATTTTATGACGTATTGCCTATTTTGAGACGGAATTTACCGAACATCCAAAACAATGCTGTGTGCTGGGATAAATGTGCTTCTTGTGTGTGCGTGGCCTGCATATGATGGTATTTTGGCCAGCTGAGAACTCATGAAGAGCTTATAAAATGTGTAAAGGAGTCAAAACAGCGGCGGGAATCCCTCCGTCACACACACAAATGATCTGCTGTGTGGAGACGTGCGTCTGATGCCAGTGATGGGCAAACTCACGACTATGGCGAGAAAAACCGATATGCGTGAAGATTCTGTCCTTTTTAGGGTCTCATCTTCCTGTTTTTGCTTCGTTTACATGTCTTTGATCTGTGTTGCATTTGGAAGCGGACTGAGACCTATCTTTTTAGTGGTCTCGGTCCGCTTGTTTGGTGCACCGGGGTTCGGATGGCAGCGTTCACACATGTTCAAATCAACCGCACTAACAGAGCAATCGCACCAGGGTTCGTTTTAATCAAACCAAACATGACATGTCCGAATGCACCCTTTAATACATTAAGACAACAAAGAGTCCACTATATAATCAAGTTGGTTAAAGTTATTATTAAGTTGGTGTTCACAAGACTAGGAATTTTTTTATAAATGTCAAATTTGTCAAGTGTTATACATTTATAAAATGTATTACTTACAATATTTGTTGGGCAAAATAATGGTTTGATACTTTTGTATGTTTGTTATGTTTTACATTTTAAATCATTAGATTGCGACAACTTACACCATACAGCACAAAAAAGGCCAAAGGTGTTTTATATATAAAATTTAAAAGTTTTTTTCTCAGTTATATCAGTGAAAAAATTTGATAACTTTATTGTAGACACAACTTTAAAGTCTCAATGTAACAGAAGAGCGATACATAATTTTTTTCATATTGAGACACACTGCATCCAAGTGAAATTAATTATCAAAAAAAATTATTAAACAAATTAAGGGCAGGGACTTCTTAACATCAGTTGTTGATTGGATGGAAGCAGATCTGAATGAGAGCTTGCAGTCGATTGTAAGTAAGAGGTTTAAGTGGACTAAATGATCAGAGAAGTCCGGCATACGTCACAAGAGAGAAGTTTTGATTAAAAATTATGAGATTAAAAAAAAAATCAAATGAAACATGCATGGATGAATCATTCACAATAAGATCAATATCATGCATTTAGAAAATATGTAGGGTGAATTCTAATATTATGCTGATTTTAAGGTATGTGTATATACAGAAACTGAATCTCAAAAATAAACCTACATTTGACAAGTGTTCACTGGAGTAGTGTGACAACCAGGCCAGCCCTCCCCTATTATGTGTGCTGTTTAATTGATGCGGCCTGTCCTGTAGCTACTCTAACCCTTGAGGTTGTTTTCATTTCTTATGTGTCTGTTTGCTCTGAAGGAGAGGTGAGGGGTTTTTAATGACTTGCAGCTCTTCAATACATCATACCTGAAAATATTTATGCTCAGGTCTTGTGCGAGCAACTGCCATAGCAACTGTTCACAAAGGTGCTCTACGGGACTGTGAGTGATGCAGCTGAGCACATCACAGTGAGCCGTGTGCCTTTGAAGAGCTGGAGAGGCAAAGTCAGGACACTGCCAGCACTTCAGAGATTCACAAACATACACCTAGTATTTACAAGCAGCCAGAAGGTTATTTACTACCAGGTAATTCTCAGAAATCAAGCATTTACTCTGGTAATGACATCACGACAACATAATTTCCCATCATAGGAGAGACGTGTGAATCTCAATAGCTTACAACATACTGACTTTTCATATATGAATTTCAGAGGATTTACCTGGTGCTTTAACTGAAAATCTTGCTCTCCACTATAGCTCTAAAATCTTGTTTAGTGATCAGCAAAAACTGAAATAAAATTTTTCATTTAGCTGAAAGCCAACACAGTTTGGGTAATTCGATTTGGGTAATTGGAAGAATGAACTTTGAATGTGGTTTAAGGTGTTGTGTTCTCAGATGATAAAGTAAACCAGTCATAGTAAAGTTGTAAAGTGAAGTAGTAACTAAGATAGTACATTGTTTGCTTGAAATATGGCCAAAACATGTAATTGGAGAAACTAAATTAACGATTACCATTTTATTCAATGGTTTTAGCCCTCCAAAAAAACATTTAGGGTGAGTATTCGATTCGATTTCCAAAATTGCGGTGCCTCATTAGTATTGCTTTCATGTGAGAGCCAATAGTGTTTGTTTCTGCCAAAATGTCGGTGCATCACTATTATTTGTTTGCACTTCCATATTTAGCATGTGGTGATTGGTTAAACATGGGAGAAGAACCAACTCTATTTGGCATCACTGACATCAAATCTGGCATGTCATGTCTTATTTTTATGGACAAGGACAAGATATTTAGTTAATAATGACAATCATTGCAAAAAAAAAAAAACTTAAAAAAAACAAAAAACAATACAGACTGTTTTTTGGGATCATTTTTGGTTCTTTTTTGTCTTGGAGCGTTGGGTTGAAAAAAGCAGCACAAAGAGTTTTGTCATAATCATTAAAGGCACAATATGTATTTTTATGCTGCTAAAGGTCGTTGGATTTTGAAAGTTAGATTTAGGACACGGTCAGTATCCTGGTTAAAATTGCTTATTTCTCTGGATTTTTTACATTCTTGGAAACATATGAGATAATGCAAGTACACAAGTCAACAAAATACATTAAAAAAATGAAATTATTCTATATATTTTAATCCAAAAAATCTTACATATTATGCCTTTAATTCCATCATCACTTTTTATTTTTGATGGAAGAAAGTCTAAGAAATGCCTTTTAGAAGGCTTGTGACAGTGCAGACAACCAAGCCAAAACATCTATATTTTGCTTAAGTAAACAAGCAATGGCCAAAATATTGTGTTAAACTCCCTCACTGAATTGATTTTAGTAAACACTTCGCCAGACATACACCCACACTAATAATACAAGAAATACAACGCAGAATTGCTGTTGGCCCACACCTCGAGAGAGAAACAAAAATTGAAGAAATACCATCATCTGTAAATATTCATAGTTTTGTTTGCTCAGAGCAAGTGGAAGGCAGTCATAAGCTGACCTAGTTGTTGAAGTTAAAATTCTATAACTTGCTGATTTGTCTGAGGTACAAT
This sequence comes from Anabarilius grahami, assembly GCA_003731715.1. Classification (NCBI taxonomy): domain Eukaryota; kingdom Metazoa; phylum Chordata; class Actinopteri; order Cypriniformes; family Xenocyprididae; genus Anabarilius; species Anabarilius grahami. Next base: position 277,518 of record RJVU01059636.1, on the reverse strand, counting down.
ACACAAGGGTACCGCTTAGTGGGAAAAGAAAAACAAAGAAATGCTTATGAAAAATGTTAGCCTTTTGGGATTGTGTTGATTCACACGTACACACTAGCACGTAGAATATAACCATACAGCAGCCATCTTTCATAACATGAAGAATACCCAAATGGGAAATAGAAAATTGTATTCTCATAGTCGTTTCTAGACGCATTACATTACATGGCTATACTAGGCATCACTTTTAAATAAAATTATTCTACATTCAGACTTACATACACTAAATCAATTAGGTTATTAGTAACATATGTTCAGAATTAGACTATTATGAGGGTTGCCTTGCCCTAGATGACTAATCTACTAACCGGTTTCAACTGGGCTATGATTAAACCAGTTTCAGATTCACCTATCCCATTTCTTAGCATCTTTATGTAAAATACATTCATGCTTTCAATAACAGTTAGATGGAGTGACAAGGAAAGGCAAAGAATCCAGGGGTCTTTTAAATCTGAACTATTTTTAACTTGATGGAAAGGCAACTTCTCTGAAAGGGTTTTCACAATGCAAACTGTCTAACAGCTAAGCTCAGTTAAACAATTAAAACACTGACGCAAAAAAACAAACAAACAAAAAAACTGATAGATAGATAGATAGATAGATAGATAGATAGATAGATAGATAGATAGATTAAAGCATTTCCACATAAAGTATCAAAACTAAAACCTATTGTATCAAAACAAGGCTGCCTATTCTCTTGAATGAAGCAACAGAGTCTTACATGCTTATGGATGTCAAAATTTCACAGAGTTTCATATGCCAGTCTAACTCTATCAAATGGAAAGCGGCATCTGTTGAGACTTCCTGATAAATAATGTATAGGACTGAAGAGAAGCTTTAGGCCTGATCCACACAGGCTGGCTTAGGGTACCTACTGTAGCTCACACACCTTCCCGTAAAAACAAAACAAAACAAACAACAAAACCAATCAGCCTAACAAATCATTTATACATTTATATTTAGGCCTATAATAAATAGCGTTTCTAAAGATTTGATACTGCATCAGAAGTTTTTATAGAATTCATTACTGAAAAAAGGCTACAAGACGATTCTAGATGGTATTACATATAATCATATCTAAAACACATGGTATTGTCAGTGTTATCGTGCGTTGTTTTGATACTCTTTGGAAAAATATTTTAACGTTAACGTTACCTACAGTGTAGGACTTCATGAAGACTATCTTAATCGCTGGCAAACGACAGGATACAAACAGGATTTGGATGGATGGTAGGTAAATATTCCACTTTCCCAAATATTCCACTATTTCACATAATCCACTCACGCTCTTTTTGCTTTCTGTCATAAAGTACGATTCAATCATTGAGTGAACTGTCCGAATGAATCATTTGAATTGATTTCATATGACCGTTGTTTAACCGGTCTGATTCAAAAGAGTGATTCAGTCGCGAATCGGGCATCGCTAAGTTTTGATTCTGACGCTGCCGCACGATTGCTGAGGTAAAATGTTTCTCGTGTCAGTACGCTAATATCCCTCGTCAGACATGTATTTATCAGTAAAACTTTAGTGGGGCTCGTACTAGAAGTTTTCTTATTAAAGGAGAAGATTGCAACTTGGGCATCTGAATATTTGGAAAACGTGTAACTGTCACATGTGCCTCTGAGCCAATTATAATAACCCTGACACCACTGAATCGGATTAAATCGCTTTAACCGTTTTACGACGGTCATTATTGACAATTAACATAAAAAAAATAAAAATAAAAACAGTTTATGATGGTCAATCAGTCACATTTGCAGATTCCGTGTAAATGAATGGGCAGTGCTGTACAATGAATTACACCTGTCGTAAATGTAAATTAGGTCATTATAATTTCAATACTTTCTTAATAATGAATCCGATTAAATTGACAGCCCCAGTAATTAGTAATCTGTATTACTTTTTTTGAGTAAGCATAGCAACACTGTTATGTTACAGCAATTAAAAAGCAAAGTGGCATGTAAAATTAACATTTCACCGTCCAGATGTACACACTCAACCGACGGCCTCTGTCTCATAAATAATTGCATATGCCCCTTTATTCAGAGTGTAGGTAATTTCCTGTAAAGACAGGAAAGACTGTAAAAAACAAAAACAAAGATGACTAAACACATTAAACTATGTATCCAGTTGTACAATGATGTGATTTTAAATCCATTTCTAATCCAGAGTTCTGTTAATTATGCATATTAACTTTGAGTGAATTTGAAAATTTAATTTCTCCAAACATCTTAGCAGTATTCCAAGATAACAACCTTCGACTGTATATGTGCACTTCTGGCAGCTCAGATTAATTCTTTTAAGATTTACCTGTAGGTAATATAACCAAACATAATTAAGGGGTAAGCCCCAAGGCATGAAGTTGATTGAAACGTCAGAGCTTTGTATATAATTGGATAAGGGGCTTGATTAATTTTCTCCTACACGAATACATTAATAGTTACCAAATCCATATTTCAAAGCGGGCATTTTAATTGTGTCACCTTCCATTTCAAGTTATTTATTAATTACAGAGTTGACCTCACTGTTCAAACTAGACCTTCTGCATTATCACTCCAGTGCAAACAGGCATCTCTCTTTAGACATGAGCTACAACTGACATTAGTAAATTTACCTGTCTGTAATCCCTGAAATACAACCAAGGGATATTAAAACTCATGCAAGAGCAAAAACCAAACAAAGCACAGTGTCACCTTGAGTTTCAGGCAGCTTTAAATCTGTGCATGATATTGTATCGTAACCAGGGTGTGAATTCCATAAGGCACATTTGAGTTTTTACAACATTTCAGTAAGCACAAAAGATAGATTTAGAAGTTAGTTAACACATTTCACATGGTGCCAAGTAGATACTATAACAACAGATGGTACATGAGTACTTCCTGATATCAGTTTCGGGTGGTATAAAAAACAAAACAAAAAAAACAATTAAACTTAAAGTTGAGAAATTTTGTGCCATATGTGGTCAAGAGAAAAAAATAAGGTGAGGGGTAATTTTGCCCCGGGGCCTGGGGGCATCTTACCCCAACTTTACCCTATATGTAGTTATATTATAGCTTGTAGTTATATGGTTACATGCAGATATAGGTCTACTTTGGCAGGTACACCCAGCAGACACATATTTTCAATAAATGTGGCTTGGATACCAAGAATTTTTTTTTTTTTAGCCATTTTTTTTTTCTTCCCTGCTGGCAGAAAGGCGCAGAAATTGAAAGGTGTGTTTTTAATCTTCTTCCTGTTACCTATTAATAGTATAAAATAGTACAAAAAAATGAAAGTCTAATATATATTGAGGACTGGCATAGCTGTACATCTTGACATTCATAAATCAAATGTGATTACATATTCAGAAGAGGCCACGAAAAGGAACAGCGATACATTACTCCTAACAAGCCAAATGTGAGACAGATTCACGCAGGGGGTCCAAATATGTACCAAAGTTAAGTGTGTTAATTTATGGCTGTTTGCTAGAGAGGGGGCAGAGATTCCCCTGAGACTCCTGCTATAGCAGGTAGTGATAGATTTGAATAATAAAGCAGAACTACTTAAACTTGGTCCCGTGTGTGGTTTAACCTGCATGTGCGATTAGCATAGAGACTTGGCACAGGTTTGAGGAGGAAAAAGACTGAATGAGTGCTGAACAGACTGCCAAGAACAGCTGTAGGACACATCAACCCTTGCAACCTTTTTTCAGCAACCCAGGCCCATTAAAAAAAACATGCCTGTGGTGACATTTTTGCAAAGTGATATTACATTTCTGCTTCTTATGTTTCATGACACTTTGAAGTGTATTCAGTTTTATCCAAAACTGATTAACATGTATCTGGCAACATTTTATTACCTTGGTTGTTGTACGAATCGCAGCAATTCATAAATGAAATGTCCCATGGGTGGCACTAAACGTGTGTTCAGTTTTATCCGAAATAGATGAATGTGAATCTGGCAATGTTTTATTGAGTTGGTTGTTATACGTATCGTGGCAGTTCAGAAATGAAATATCCGGTGAGTGTTGCTAAAAGAACAATGCTCTATTGTACACTAAACCCTACCAAAATCTAACCAATAGTATTAAAGGGGTCATGAATTGATATATAAGAGGTCATCGTTCTATAAGAATATCCTGTAAGTTTCAGGACTCCTTGTTAGTCCAATAAAAGCTTTTACTGAAACCAGGCCTCTCTATGATAGATAGGTGAAACCCTGCCTCCACAGAAGAAATCAACGCCTACTCCATCATTGCAACGTTAGCCCCGCCCACTGGCGTGTTAGTGAGATGAGAAGGAGAGAATAGCGATACAGGACAAAAATAACATTACCTTTAAAAGGATCCTAATGCTAGGAATATGGTTATTTATTTTCAACAATGTGAATGTCTCAGTTGAGCTTTATTTATTTGTATTCAGTACATTTCACTGTGGATTCTTTGGGAAATCAGTCGCATTTCGGTGCAGGCTTTGCAAACAGACATTTTTACGGACAGTAATGCAACAACGTGTAAGTAACTGTGTTAATTATAATGCCTGATCTGATATGTAATGATTCATGTTCAGTCAGATGTTCTTTGTCTATGTGTCAGTAAATCAAACCACTGACTAAATGGTCAACTTCACATTGTTTCTCTTAGTAGGATTTAAATAATCTGTTATTTAAATGGTGATTAAATTATATATAGAAAGTGATCAAAGAACGCTCGCTTTGCAGTCGCTAGAGCTGTCAATCAAACAGAGTGTGCTAAAGCTGTCAATCAAATAGCGCAGGTTTATCAGTGACTGAGTTCTGGACTCACGCCAAAACTCCCATTTTATTCAACGAATCTCTTTTATCGCGTTTGTACTGTTAGTTATGATGAAAGCATTCGTTAGTGTGCAGAAATTGAGTTGCAATGACGAGTGTCTGTGATCGTCTACAATGTTCATCACTGCAACCTTTCATGCCAAGATCTAAATATAACGCCATATTTTTAAGAGTAATGCTATAATCAACACTTTTCACGATTACTTAACCTTGAGAGCTGTAATAGTAAAAATGTGCTGAAAGTTTTCAAGAGAGTAATACTTAGCTATTTTATACTGCAAAGATGTTAGCCAATCACAGCAGTGGGCGTTTACACTGAAGTCTCACAGCAGACATGCCCCTTAAAACAGTGCTCAAATAAGAGGGCTGAAATCAGGGACGGAAAAAATGCTTTTTTATTATGACAATTTTTAATGTAAAAAGCATACTAACATTATAAGTGCACCACATGAAACATTATAAAACATTATAAAACAACAACATTATAAAACAAAGTTCATGACACCTTAAAACAAAAGCAAAAATGAGATAAAAACACATTTTTTTAAAGCAACCATCCCATTTTGTCTTGGTTCTACAAGTCTTTGAGCTCTGATAGTGTGATTTGTGTTTCGTGGGACTTGTAAGTGCAATGATTAGAAAATGACATCAGAAAAGCCATACATATGGAGCTAGTTATGTGATGTCAACATTAAAATGTATTAGTTTACAAATTATGCACTTTGGGAAAAGTGTTTTGAGGTCATAACATAGTTTTGTGCAAGGAGCCTTGCGAAAATAAGCCTTTATTTATATATATTATGCCCCTGTAATCATAATTTGTGTGAACAGGAATAAAAGTTGTTGGTGATTTACTGCATCTAATGTTAATTTCATCTGGAAACTGCAATAAATTCTATGTATGGGTATCTTTTTGGAGTTTTGCAAAAGGTAGAGGCACATTTTTTTAAAGAGCCAAGGTTGTTTATTGTATCTAAGCTAAAAGGGAAAAATTAGAATTCAGCATTAATCCCGAACACCAAAGCGGGAGACCAGCACCTCACAACACTTAAGCGTAATATGCTAATAATCATCAAAGCGCTCTGTGGACACTAAACAGCTTGCTGAATGCAAATTACGCATCTTTATTCTAATCTTAAATTGTGGTGTTAATTATCAAGGTCTGACAGGGCCTGCACTTGTAAACAGTATGCTTGCGTGCCTTCATCGACCACTCGCTTAGTGCCGCTGGTCATCTGGGCAGGTTAGTAGGCGCTACTGTCAGTTATTCCATGAGATAATGGTGCACAGTTGAGTAAGTCCCCCTACACACACATGCATGCTCTCTCTGTGAGGCTGCATGTAACACATAGCCCTGGAGTGTACTAAGAGCCTCTTCATCTCCCATTATGGCCCTGGCTGGCACATGCTATTCGCCAACTCACGCTTCTCTAAAAATATCCCACAATGACCAAGCAGAGCATTCGCTAGGGATACATCAACAAGTATAAACAAGTCAAGAAGCCTTTTTTAAATGCTGCCCCCCAAACAAGAGAAACAAGCAAGAGAGCACTGTTTACTTAGCAAATTAGTTTGCAAGCTAATAGGCAGCTACCCCACTAGCCACCCTAGTAAATGATATAAAGCCATAAGTGGCTCTCAGAGATTTCAAGTGAGGGATAGTAGAGCCCTTCGAAAGCCTCCACATGTCCGTCTGTTTATGTAGCTGTGAAAAAGGTACATGATGACTGGTAGAGCTAATGGAAAGAGCCCTAAAGCATGATTTGAATAAGAAGTTTGAAAGCTAGTTTGTTTAGAAAATTCCACACAATTGTTTAATTGGATGCAAAACTAAAGTATGATGATGCTCACAGCTATATTACTTTAGAATAGTGAGTCGCAGCTCGCAGGTCTGTTAGGCAGGGAAATAAAAATGCTAAACACAACTGATAAAATGTAACACTTACATATAGTTTGGATAGCCAAATGAATGGGTATATCAGTTTTTAAAAGTAAGAAGAAAAGGTATCTTTTTGTTGTTGGCTTCCAAAGCTGTGCATCCAATAAAATGTATTTTGGTGCAAATTCTGCATATGCCAGTATGGACAGGTTATTTGACGTGGACATCCTCAAACTATGAACAAAACTACACAAGGTAAAAGAAAATATGACTTGTGTAGTTTTGTGTAGTGGCACATTTTGTGTACTGAATTGTTTGTATGCAAATTTTGGGACATTAAATTGTATATATTGTATATATATATATATATATATATATATATTATACAATATTATGAAAAGAGTAAAACCGTATTATGTGAAATATTGTTATTATTTAGTGATTTCAAGAATCAAGATTTCTTATTATTATTATCAATGTTGAAAACAGCTGCTATATATATATTTCCTATTCAACTTAGGAAGAAAGTTTTTTTGTAAGTTGAATATGGCAGGCGTAGGATGTAGCCTAACTGTTTTGAACTGCGAGAGGCGTTACACTTTCTTCATAAGTTGATTATGGAAGGTGGCCTGGCGGAAGCTAAATAGCCTATTTTACTTTATAACTTTTTAAATATGGATATTTTTCGCTTTGCTTCAGAAGGCCTTTATTAACCCCTGGAGCTGTGTGGAATACGTTTTGCTTTGGATGGATTCCCTTTCTTGAGCATTATACTTGTTGGTCCTGTTCACTGCCATTATAAAGCTTAGATGCGTCAGGATATTTATTAATATAACTCGGATTGTGTTCATCAGAAAGAAGAAGCCTAGGATGGCTGGAGGGTGAGTATGATAGAGTATGATAAACAATGTTGGTCCTATCTTGGGTCGCCACTAGACTTGACTCCAATGTAAAATCTGTGAGCTGAAGTGAAAACCAGTTGAGAATCACTGTTTCAGATACTTCACAAAGAAATTTGTAAAAACATCCCTTACAATTTTAGCATAAAAATCCAAGCCTCATTTAAAGATCACAACAGTCTTGGAGCACGTAACCTGTTTTTTCTCTTCTAGCAAGGAACAGCTGACATCTATAGGAGGGAGATAATTTCCTGCTTTACCTCCGAGGCAGCTGCAGCTCAGGCCCATTGACATTCAGTGTGCAGGAGGGGAGAGTGCAGAGACTGACATTAGAGACAAGGGAGAAAAGAGAAATAGGAGCACTCTTAGACAAGAACCTGCGCCTCTGCGTGGAGATGCAATCTGCACGAGCATATGGGGTAATTTCTCCCGACGACCGAAGCCAGTCCACTGCACTTCAGGTTTATTATAGGGACCACAATGGAGGTAATGAGAGGGGGGACTGTCATAGCCAATCACAGGGAGTGACAGTACTGCCTCGAAACATACAGGCAGCACTTTTGTTTTATTATGCACGGCTCGCTTTGATTTGTTTAGGGCGAATACTTGGAAGAGCCGCTCTATATCCCAGCACTGGCATTACACCAAAGAATTGCATGGGTCGCAGCACTCTGCACAGTATAGTGCATTAGTAATTGTCCTATAGATTAATTCATGAGCCTGAGGATAAATCACCAAGTAGTAGACTGAGAGATGAACTTTGGTACCATTCGTCAGATGTTTGACATGTATTACTAAGCAAAAGGAAGAGCAGATGCAGAGCATGAAAGGGTACGAGAAGATCAGAGAGGAAGAAGAGGGGGACTCAAATTTACAAGATTGTGAGCACTTCTGCAGGGCAATCAATAAAAATTCATTCTGATAAAATATTTAGAGGAGCAAAAATGACAAAAATATCTCTCGTTAACTGTATCCTGTCATTGGACCGGGTACTTGATACATCCAGGCCGCGTTTTTAAAATGACATGCGGATGGGTTGTATCCCTGAAGAATAAGTAGAGTATGCCTTTGATGAAAAATTCAATTACAAACAAGATGTGATAAGAAGACGAAATTTGATTTCATTTTAGATCCAATTAGATATCTCGTCTTGCTCTCTAAGAGCATAGTTGAGCATTTTGTAAAACTTCAAATGTAAAAGTTTGAAAGTTTGTCACCCACACATAGATACAGAACCGCACATCTCCCTAACAAAAATGTCTAGCATCACTAAGCATTGCAGCTTTCCTAATATCCCCCTCTTCTCTCTGACTGAGTTATTCAGGGGATTAGCAGACCATTCATTTGTATTTTTTTCAAAGTGCACAATGTAAAAGGTTAGTGGAGGCATTTCTCTTGCTGCGATTATACGTGGCTTTAAAATATGCAAAATATAAAAGCTAGTTAGACAAGAAGTCTGCTCAATATTTTACTCATTTAGTGAACAATTTGCAGCAATTTGCCATCAAAATATATATATTTCATTCACAAGTTTGGGGTCGCAAGTTTTTTTTTTTCCTTTATTTAAACAAAATGCAGTAAAAACAGTAATATTGTGAAATATTACAAATTAAAAATTTTTTTTTTTTTTTATATATATATTTTTAAAAAATGCAATTTATTCCTGTGTTGGCAAAGCTGAATTTTCAGCATCATTACTCCAGTCTTCAGTGTCACTTCAGAAATCATTCTAATATGATGATTTGGGGCTCAAAAATTTTTATTATTTATGATCAATGTTGAAAACGGTTGTGCGACTAAAATTTTTGTAGAAACAATGATACTGTCACGATCACCGTCTGTTCCTGTCATGTTCCTGTCACTTTCCGGACTACATTCCCCATAATCCTCTCTGCCATTCACCTGCACTCACTCCACCAATCACTACACTAATCACCACACCCAGCTGCCACGCATTACCTGGACTATAAAGGACTCACACACACACCACCTCACTGCGAAGTCTTGTTTACCCTGTGTAGCAATTCCAAGCGTTATATCCTGTCTGCCTGTCTAGTGTTACCGTTCCTGCCTGTTAACTGTTTATTGACCCGTTGCTGCCTGTCCTGACCCTTGCTTTGTATACCGACCTGTGAGTGATATCTGCCAGCCCTGACCTCTGCCTGTACAACCATGCTCACTGTAAATAAAAGCTTGCACATGGATCTCTGTCTGAGTCCCGTCTCGTTACAGAAGACTTTGCCAAAACAACGATCCAGCAGCTTTCCCGGAGAGCATCTACATGGTATGGACATTACGCAATTGCTATTGTGGAGTTCACAGGGCACGCGATCGTTAGAGGAATATGTGCAGGAATATCTAGACATTGCTTACCTCTCTGATCTTCCGGACTGTGCTCTGATTGATTTCTTCTGTGATGGCGTCAACCAACCTCTCCAGAATCAACTAAGACGAGAGGGACCGCGTTCGTCACTCGGCAGCTTTATGGACTATGCATTGTTGTCTGTTGGGTCTCTGTTTACTGTGGGGGTCGCTGAGGAATGCGACACCATGGTAGATCACGTAATGGCCGCCGCGCCACGGAACACGCACCAGATGGCGGCTACCATCACAACAGCAACACGTCATGTCTCCGCTGATCGCCTAGAGTCACGCCACGTCTCCGCTGATCGCCCAGAGCAACGCCACGTCTCCGCTGATCGCCCAGAGTCACGTCACGTCACTGATCCTGTCCGAGAGCGGAGAGGATTGCGTTCCAGTGTGGCAGATCCACCGATGACTTCAGTACGAGCGGCTGGCATTCCTAAGCATCAGCCGGCCGCTTCGCACTCAAGCCCGGCGGACGGTTCTCTCTCAAGTTCGTCTGTTGCAACGCTCTCAAGTTCTTCTGTTGCAACGCTCTCAAGCTCGTCTGTTGCAACGCTCTCAAGCTCGTCTGTTGCAACGCTCTCAAGCTCGCCGGTTGCTATGGACTCATGTTCGCCGGTTGCAACGCAGTCAGGTTCACCGGTTGCAACGCACTCAAGCGCCCTGGACGCGATGGACAAAATGGCTGCTTTGCCAGTGCCCACGGGCAAGATGGCCGCCCCTGCAGTGCTGAAGGTTGTAGGGGGCGTTCCAGCCACTGAGTCCGCTCCAGAAACCGCTCCAGTCGGTGAACTATCGCCTCACTCTCGAAGGAGGAGGAGGAAGAAGGCGTCCTCCTCTCCTCAAGACGCAGACGTCCTTCAAGAGGCCGCTGTGGACCTTGAGACCACTCCAGAGGTCTCTCCCACTCCGCCCAGGCTCCTCGCCCTGCCGGCGCCGCCTGAGCTCCTCGCCCTGCCGGCGCCATCCAAGCTCCTTGCCCATCAACCCGCTACGTCCTCCGTTGATTTCCCCAATAACTTTTCTTGGGGGGGCAGTATACCTAGGGGTGGGGAGTTTGTGGGTGGGGTTCCTGCCCGGTCACTGCCGTTATCGGCCTTTGTACTGTCATGGCCGCCCATGGACTGTAGCCCACTATGGCCATTAATGGACTCTGACCCACCGTGGTCATTCACGGACTCTGTCTCGCCGTGGCTGCCCAAGCCACCTGACCTGCCATGGCTGCCTGAGCCACCTGACCTGCCGTGGCTGCCCGAGCTATCTGACCTGCTGTGGTTGTCTGAATCACCTGACCTGCCGTGGCTGCCCGAGCCACCTGACCCACCGTGGATTCATGGCACTCCTGACCCGCCATGGCTGTCCGTGGCACCTGACCCGCCATGGCTGCCCGTAGCACCTGACCCGCCATGGTTACCCGTGGCACCTGATCCACCGTGGCTGCCCTGGAACCTGCATTGGAGACCATGTTCCCGCCGTAGCTCCAATGCAATCCGTTTACGCCACGAGGACGCGCCTTCCGGGAGGGGGCGTTATGTCACGATCACGTCTGTTCCTGTCATGTTCCTGTCACTTTCCGGACTACATTCCCCATAATCCTCTCTGCCATTCACCTGCACTCACTCCACCAATCACTACACTAATCACCACACCCAGCTGCCACGCATTACCTGGACTATAAAGGACTCACACACCACCTCACTGCGAAGTCTTGTTTACCCTGTGTAGCAATTCCAAGCGTTATATCCTGTCTGCCTGTCTAGTGTTACCGTTCCTGCCTGTTAACTGTTTATTGACCCGTTGCTGCCTGTCCTGACCCTTGCTTTGTATACCGACCTGTGAGTGATATCTGCCAGCCCTGACCTCTGCCTGTACCTGGATTACGATTCTGTTTACCCTTTGCTGTTCCTGCTTGCCCCTGTTCGACCCAGCCTGTACGACCATGCTCACTGTAAATAAAAATTTGCACATGGATCTCTGTCTGAGTCCCGTCTCGTTACAGATACATTTTGTTGTCAGGATTTTTCATGAATATAAAGTTCAAAAGAACAGCATTTATTCTAAATAGAAACTTTTGTTAACAATAGTCAATGTCTTTTTCTGTCAGCATCCTTTCTGAATAAAAGTATTAATTTCTTACCAAAAATTTTACTGACCCAAAACTTTTGAAGTAGCATATACACCGATCAGGCATAACATTATGACCACCTTCCTAATATTGTGTTGGTCCCCCTTTTGCTGCCAAAACAGCCCGTCAAGGCATGGACTCCACTAGACTCCTGAAGGTGTGCTGTGGTATCTGGCACCAAGATGTTAGCAGCAGATCCTTTAAGTCCTGTAAGTTGCGAGGTGGAGCCTCCATGGATCGGACTTGTTTGTTCAGCACATCCCACAGATGCTCGATTAGATTGAGATCTGGGGAATTTGGAGGCCAAGTCAACACCTCAAACTCGTTGTTGTGCTCCTCAAAACATTTTTGCTTTGTGGCAGGGCACATTATCCTGTTAAAGAGGCCACAGCCACCAGGGAATACAGACAATGCAACAAACTGCGATGCACTGTGTATTCTGACATCTTTCTTTCAGAACCAGCATTAACTTCTTGAGCAATTTGAGCTACAGTAGCTCGTCTGTTGGATCAGACCACACGGTCCAGCCTTCGCTCCCCACGTGCATCAATGAGCCTTGGCCGCACATGACCCTGTCGCCGGTTCACTTTTTTTTTCCTTGGACCACTTTTGATAGATACTGACCGCTGCAGACCGGGAACACGCCACACGAGCTGCAGTTTTGGAGATGCTCTGACCCAGTCGTCTAGCCATCACAATTTGGCCCTTGTCAAACTCGCTCAAATCCTTACGCTTACCCATTTTACCTGCTTCTAATACATACATTTTGAGGACAAAATGTTCACTTGCTGCCTAATATAGCCCACCCACTAACAGGTGCCGTGATGAAGAGATAATCAGTGTTATTGACTTCACCTGCCGGTGGTCATAATGTTATGCCTGATTGGTGTATACATGAATTGCAAATTACGTATACCTTCTTATTGTGAAAAATTAATTGGTGCGATTGCAAACAGCACTTTATTTCTTCACTTTTACTTTATTGTTTGTTTATTAACCACCATGGGTATAATCATAAAATACTTAATTTGCAAATAATGTGTAATCATATGCTTATGATGAGAACAACCAGAGTAAGATTGTTTAATTTAAGCTTTAGGTGTCTTTATCTTGACATGATTTTAATATTGTGGATTTCGACGCTATACAGGTCTTGGCTGGATATTTTGGCACAATGATATGGATAATCTCCCCTTGAACACTCCGATTATGATTACGGAAATGAGGCTGCATATTTCCCAGAGGAATAGGAGTGCGTTTGTTTAGTGAACACAGCTACAGCATGACAAATTCCCATCTATGGAGGCTACAGTTTCTAAGTCTTTTAAGCTTGCTTACTTTTCCTAAACACATACACACATACATTCGCTCATCCCTCTTACACCCTGAGATTTGCTCCAATTTCCATCATCAACATTCCTGGCCATAGTAATCCAAGATCATTATTAGAGAGCAGACCTTTAAACCCTGGTTGTGACATTTATTGTGAACAGCTTATCTCTACAGTATGTGCTGGATTTCACCAGCATCCAGTGGTGGAGTAATTGCAGCAGAAATTGAGTCTGTCCTGCCCATGTGCCAGTATAGAAACAGCTCTTTTTTTTGCTCTCTTTTTTTTTTTTACAATAATCTTAGCATATAGACTATAGAGCCTTCTAATGTGGCTGTCACATTGTTTTCTATTCACAGCTGTGTTTTATTATTTTATCAGTTTAATTATAAATGTACTTCACTGCTGTCTTTAGAGCCCTGAATATTTGGCCATTTTTGTCTCCTAGCATAAGCTAATAAACTGTAGAAATCTCAGAGCAGCCCCAAAACTTTATCTCCACATCTCAATTAGATGATATTTGGCTTTCATAGGAATCTGCTTGTTTGGTTGTAGCCTCAGGGCTCCCAAATACAGTTTCTTTAACATCTATTATGACTCAGTTGTTTTCATTTGTAACTTCCCCTTGTGTATTCTGTGTATAGCGCCCTATTTTCAGGTTAAAAAAATCTCTTGACAAGCCCATTGCTACTCAGTGGCCATCTTGAATGGAATATACAAAACTCTATCTATCTATGTATCTATCAAGTATCTATGTATCTGGGTTACTGACAAATAAGGTTTTTAAAAGTGTAAAAAAACATAATGGAGACATTAATTTTGAAGTTTTATAAAGTGTTAACTATGAGATTATGTGGTTTTATAATCACTTAACACTGCTTTTGTCATTTTAACCAAAATTTCGGTTTTACCGAATGACACTTTTGGTTATACCGAATGACAGTATTTTCAAACAGTGCTAACAGGCTGATATCCAGCTAGCTAGATAATCAAACATTTTATATTTAGTACAAGTTTTTAAAGAATTACAACATTTTTCATGTTTTATAGCGGTTGTACCGAATGACCCGATGTTTCGGGACATGCATATGAGCAAGTGAAAACATAAATTTTTCAAATAGTTAAGAGAGAGTTAGTAACTTTACTTCTTGACCATGTGGTCCTGTGCAGGTGTCTGAATGATGTCACATCCTGTCACATGATATTGACCGCCTGACTTAATCCAAAATGGTCCCTTTATATTGGTTACTCCAAATGATATGAATGAAATTCAATTTTCCAGACATTCTTTCTCATAACAAAGCAATGACTTCTACACATAATATGAATACCATTTTGCACTATGTTGATATATGATGTTATAAAATCATGCCAGAATAAAAAGTATATACATTTATTACATTTTAAGATATTTTAATCACAAATTAAATGGCTGTATTGACCTTTGGATGGTTAAACCGAATGCCCTTTTGACACTTCAAAATCTTTAAAATAACTTTATATGTAGCAAAATATAATTGAAACCTTTTTGATTCAATAAAAGAGATCTAGTTGTACTACCTTACATACTTTGGATGTCATATCTTAGTTTTTTTATTAATATTAAGGCCTTTGGACAGAAAAATGACCCGTATAGTCATCCTTCCATCCATCCATCCATCCATCCATCCATCCATCCATCCATCCATCCATCTATCTATCTATCTATCTATCTATCTATCTATCTATCTATCTATCTATCTATCTATACAGTAGATAGATTTCCGGATCTGAAGGCACTGAAGGAAGGTAACATCATATTATTAATAAATCATGTAGCACATGATCTAATTGCATCTTTTTGAACATCCACTGCTCAGCTTCTAAATATTGATGGGTAAGAACATAGAGATCTAATAATTTGTTTAGTCAGTATACATAAATAAATAGACTAGAATAGAATATTAGACTAAAGAAATATGCTTTTATGCCTCCCAGAATAGTGTGGTTACATCTTCTACCAGCAGGGGGCAACTGCCCACGCTAACCAGCCAATCCTTGACCCCTGCAGTGAAACTTGATTATGTTTAATTAATCACGTAAAATTAATAAGCTCAATACATCTGGGTGTGTTTAAAACAAGTTCATGAGAAATTAGTGCAGGTTAAGTCATAGCACTAAAAATAACAGCACATAATAAGCATAATATATACATAATATTTTACTAACACAAAAACATTGATGCAGGATTAATAATGTATTTGCTTCAAATAGATGTTGACTACATGGGACTGTTTTTAATTTTGATACTGAATGTATAGTGATATTCACAGCAGTATGCCTTTGAGTTGGCAGCGGTTTCATTTTATTACCGGTCTGCTTTAAGAGACAAGAGCAAATGCTCTCAGAGTATAGCAACCACTGTGCTTTTAGATGAAAAGCTCATTCCTGTGTCTAGAGCCTATAGTCATAACAGCATCTCCACTGCCTGGAGAAAAGGGAGAGAAATTGTGCGTGTGCGCGATTGAATACTTCTATATGTGTGCGTTATAGAAGTGTGTGGGTGAGATAGAGAGGAAAATAGCATATGTGTGTATATAAGAGACAGAGTCAGACAGTGAGCAAGGAGGAAAGAGAGAATAACAAGATATCGGTGTGTGTTTGTCTGTGTCATTCGAGGTAACATAGGCTGGGGAAAAGTCGTTTCTGTCTTCGCTCTAAGTCGATCAGACACAGCTCAGGTCTGGCAAAGGAATATTTTTCATCGGTCAAAATGCTTATCAAAAAATATAGAAAGAGAGTTCCAATGATGTGAAAGAAGCACTTTTTAACCCTTAAATATACCATTATTAAAGCCGCTATGAAAGCTTGTATTCACCTCATATTAAAAAAAGGTAATTGTGACTTTATATTTCACCTTTGCAATGCTATTTCTCATAAGAAAAAACATCAGCTTTATTTCTCATAATTGTGATGTTACTGTATATTTTTTGATTGCAAATTTATTTCTCGTAATTGCAACTTATTTCTTGCAGTTGTAACTTTAAATCTTACAATTGTGACTTAATAGCTCACAACTTAATTTTTTTCTCATAATTGCAACTTTATTTCTCACAATTGTGACTTTGTATATCAGAATTGTTAATATTTTTCTCATAATTGTAACTTTATATCTCACATACTTTATTTCCCGTAAATGCAATTTCCCATAAATGCAATGCAATGCTTTTTCTCATAATTTCAACTTCATATCTCACCCGTCCGACCACCTTTTCATAACTGTGATATATATTATATATTTTGATCACAACTTTAAATCATTGCAACTTTATTTCGGAAAATTGCGACTTTATTTCTCACAATTGTGACTTTGAATCTCAGAAGTGACTTTTTTCTCATAATTTTGACTGTTGCTAGTAATTGAGACACTATATCTGACATTTTCATGTTTATTTCTCATAAATTCAACTTTATTTCTCACAATTGTTTTTTTATGATCTCACATTTGCGACTCAAAATTGTGACTATTTCTTGTAGCTGCAACTTTATTTCTCACAATTGCGACTTTATATCTCAAAACTGTTACTCATCTTCTTACATTTGTGATGTTATCAAAAAATATATAAAAAAATCTTTCTCCGTTGACAACCATTCAATTTATACCTCAGAGTTTCAACTTTATTTCTGATTTAATATCTCAAATTGTGATTTCCCCATGTGAACAGTCCCTATAAACAAGGTCACTGCATTTACATACTGTATACATATACTAGAATCATGCAAAAAGTAGTTTATAATCAATAACACATGTTGGTGGTTCTATCTAACCCTTCAGTAAAGTGGCTCAACCTACATCCTCATATCTTCTCTGATCATTCTCTTGTAACATGATTGCTGTACTGACCAAAATCCAAAGGTCTTAATCACCACAGAAACTGCATTTGCTTAATGTCAAAACGCAAACAAACATTTTCTCACAAAGAATTTTAAAAGGTCAGTTTGACTTTCTGGCCTTGTGTACAAATTTATCTTGATTAATACAAGACAAACCGCTTGGCTAGAGAGTGTTTCCCCTTCATATCAATTTCAAATCAGTCATTCAAAACTAAAAAAGGCAGCTCATTAGGAAGATTGCAGCATCTGCGCACCTCCGCCAAAGACAAATGTTGTTATTTCAGCTTGGCACTGCATTAAAGTTGTTGTTTAAGGTCCCTTAATACCCAATTTACTTACAGAAATTAAGTGAATTAATCTTTCTGGGACTGCCTGCACAGATGCCTGCCATTTGCTTTTAAGTAGGAAAAGTGTTGATATAGAAATGACACATTATAACAAATATATAAGCTGCTTTTGCATTAAAATTACCTTACCAAGTAGCCTTAAACAGACTCACTGCATCTACATGTTTTGTAAGGACAAGCAAATTGGCTTGAACTCAGGTGACCAAGCGTTACATCCTGAGGCAGCAGTCTTGTTTTCCCAAAGGGTGTGCAACTGAAGAACTGAACCAGAGGAGTGGGTTTAATTTCAGTGTTTTCCTAGCATTGTATTGCACAGAAATGGTCTGAGTCTTAATTGCTATGCTTTCTTCAAGTCCTTTGTTTCTATCTGTCAAATAAAAGCCATTTTGTTGATTATGAGTAGAACCTTTGTTCTAAGCAATTGCTGCTTCTAGAACAGACAGAAGTGCTGCATTAAAATACATTGGGGTTACATCATATATCCAAAGATAAATAACATTTCTGAAATAGTTTTGTGGTTTAACACCATTTTAATTAGTGTCCCGAGATGAATCTCAGTCTCTAAGAGGAGTCTCGCTCACTGAGCAACATCCACAGTGACATGTTCACATTCCACTAAAATAACTTTGTTCCGGATCAGGTCATTGAGCTGCCACTTTGACTCTGTGTGGCAGCTACGGAGAGCGCAAAATCTGACAGCAAGCCGCGCTGATCACGTACATGACGTGATTAAAGAAAATTACACCGATGCCATCCATTGCCTGAACTAATTATAAATGATTCTGCTTTTGTGCTGTGGTGAAACTGAAGTGAACAAGAAAAAGCTCCATCTAACTTTTGTTCTCAGCAGCAGTCCCCCATATACGCCAAATCAATCCAGTTACCTTTTCTTTTTAATCAGACCTGCGGGAGCTCGTAGGGAGATGGATGTTTATTTCAAATGCTCCGGTGGTCTTGGCTAACAAAGAGAGAAAGTGATTTCAAAACCTCTGCAGCTCAATTAACATTTGCAAACTTTATCTCAAACCTCCATCCATCTGTCAGAGGGAGAATCAACTATCTGTGCTACTCAGTTTCTCTCCCACATGTAGCCACGGAGCTGGAAAGATTAATAAAAAAAAATAAAAAAAAGAACGATCTTGTTGATTAATCATTGTTTTGGCACGTTTTATTCAAGTGAGTCTTGGCTGCTTCTAATTTTGGTCCATTAAAAGAGTGACTTTTCCAGGCAGTTAATCTTATTATTCCTGGCTACCTGTAGTCAGTCCGGCGATAAACCTTTTCACCTACTTGCATGTGTGCGCAATAAATCAGTATTGGTGAATCAGTCATTCATAATTCTCACGGTGGAAAAATGGTTGACTATGGGCTGCTTTAGGTGTTGATGCAGAACAAACATGGATTTTATATTATAAGACCTACCATCCAATTATTTCTAAGAACCAATTTCTCCTTGACTCTATTGATTTTGCAGTGCTAACTCTCTGCAAGGCAATTAGCCAAGTAATTAAATTATGTAGTAATATTAAAGTGGTGGGCGCTTCAGGCTATATTAAAACCCATAGCTAATTCCACAACACTGTGTGTTTGCAAAAACTTTTTTCTTTCTTTAAAAAATGTGTGTTCCTTATATATCATCATTTTCCTAACAGCATTATTTTCATATTTTGCCCAAAAAAAAGACAAATAAAAATAGTAAAATATACATTATAAAAGTATTTTTAATGCATTAATTATGCCTTGTAATGCACTTACATTGTATGATCTAATGAATAATTGTATTCACAGTTAAAACACATACCTTTAGAAAGTATAATGCATTAAAACACATGACAAACACAGTTTCAGATGTAACAAGGAATCTGCAAGTATTATAATGCATTTTAACTTTGGTTACGATTATATATGAACAGATATAACGCCTTATAACATGCATTATGCCTTGTAAAGGCTTTAAGTAAAGTGCTACCAAATATACTTCACAAATAAATATACTATAAAGTATCTATAAAAGGTTAAACTTTCACTGCAACAAGAACAACTCTACCGCGGCTGACAAAACACTGTGGATGTACAATTGTTCATTCAATAGCAAACTGTTTAAGAGTTGAACAGACCGTGGGTTGACAGTCAAGGTAAAGCGTCACTGTTAAGGGCAGCTCAGCAGGGAGTCCAGCAGCTCACTTTCAGCCTGTCCTAACACATGATTCATAAAGCTATATTCTGAAAATAAACCACCAGTGTGTTCAGATGTGGCATTTGATGAACATCAGAGTTCCTTTTTAACTTATTTATAATGGGGGGAGAGGGGAGTGTTCTGTTGTAACACCGTCAGATTCAATGAGCAATGGGGGAAAACATGGTAAGAAAGTAAAGTTACACATCTGCTTTATGATGTGTGATCATGTTAATAGACGGTGTGACAGAACTGTTATCATCTGAATCAGCAGATTCTCTTGTTAAGTTTGATATAGAACATTCACACAAACTTTTCATCTACATGTGGAAATAACCAGCAATATCATGCCTGACCAGACAGGGAAGGTTGTAACACTTTTCAATGTGCATCTACTGGATCCCCCAAAATTGCTCAGACAGAATGGTACATTTCACATTGATTCGGTTAACACAAAAATTATAGCGAATAACACACTTTTATGTTTTTTCCTTATAATATTTTTTATTTTGTTCCGTTTTTTAATGTAAATTATTCCAATGTTTACCATTTTTAATTTTAAAAAGTGCATTAAAATGAATTTACAATAAAATTGGGTGATAGGGGATGGCAATAAAAAAAAGATTTTATTGATTAAGTAAATAAATGTATTTTTAACATTTAAAAATGGATGTATGTTTGATTACCACAATAAATCCATTCATAAAACTTAATGTATAAGTGTTACAGTATATGGTAGTGGGGTTGTAATCGCAGCACTTGTACTTGAAAACAATTTACATAGTTTAAGGATAAGCAGTATATATATAAACGACTTTAAATTGTAGCAAATATGGAAATATTATAGCTATTAAAGTTTTAGTTTCAGACGTTTAAACAAAATGTGTTGTAACACTCCCCGGTTTCCTTCTAATTTCCCTTGTCTGGTTAGACAAAACTGAAACGCTGTCGTATTTTACATATTGTTGCCTGGAAAAGCTTATAATTGTCTTGTCTTTTAGGTTAAATGTCATCAGCACCACCTAAATATCTGTGCTATTTTTCTATCACAGGCTCGAATGATTGATGGTCCTTGCCGACCGCGATAAACTGCAATGTACTACAATGTCCACAAGACAAACATGCGACTGCAAATAACACAAGTTCTTCAGAAGAATCCATAACTACACCGGTTACATCTGTGGAGTAAATGCCACCGGACTTCACTAACGCACGCCCGCGTGCCAGATGCTTCCCGGTACCCACCACTGCAAAAGAGCCACGAAATCAGCTTCAACTTACGGGATGATGGAGAAGCTGCTTGAGAGATGCTGAGGTGGCTTAAAATCCACAGCAAGAGCCTCAGTCCGGTCCCGGTGGTTGTCTGCATCTTCGAGTACAGTGAGATCAGCGGAGACGCAGTTACTTTTCCTTCTCGCGCGCGCTGTCCGGAAGAGCAGCTCCACAGAGCGAAGCCTCTAGATGAGCGAGACCCGCACTAACCGACGCTTTTCGGTTCTGATACTCAGTGTGGATATATTTCAGCGCAACAGTCCGGCTTTTCAACAACAAAAGACTACTGTGGAGCACTTTAATGCGGTATTTCAAGCCATGTCGAAGCGCGTGGCGCCGCGCGCTTCAGTATGTGACGCCTGTCTCGCGGAGGTCGCTGTCCAGGTGCTGAAGTTACTACACGCAGCGCGCGCTCGTCCATATAAACACAGAACCCCTCTCTCCTCTGAGTTGGTACATTCCACGAAACAGTAGAGCAGCCCTCGCGGGACAGGGGCCATTGCTTTGAGCGCCTTCTCATGGGCAGCAGAGAATAGATAACATTTGAATGAGAGTCTCTTTTATGTTTATAACTAAAGCTGTTTCTGGAGGAATGCTGATAATGGGCAAGATCTTGGACGTAGAGTTCACTCAAATTACAAGGGCGGTCATACGAAATGTATAAGTAATTATATCGAAATGTTACTGCAGAACTTACTGTACAAACGGGTCCGCTAGAGGGCCTGTGGAATGTCTACAGCGTGAGAAAAAGAAAATTTAGTTTTAAGGGCTGCCAAAGTTAAGATGTCAACTTGAGATAGCCTATGTTTACAAATACCAATCTTGTTTCGTTTTTTTTTTTTTTAAGAAGGTTGGAAATTCATTATTATTTTATTTTTTGACTGTCCAATTTAACAGTAAGAATAAAAACAAATATGCATATTTTTATGAGAAAAATGTTTGTATTTCTAAGTGCTCATATCTCCTTCCTCCTCTGTGGTTCTGAAACAATATTTATTGATATATTTATTGAAAAGTGCTCTGTGTGCTGAAGTCAATAAATCCTTTTGCAATCCTTTTATGTTAAAATCCTTTTATCATATTTTTAAATATATATTTTAGAGAATTTTTTATTAGCCTATACTTATATAAAAGAAAAGTATGTGAGGGTTTTACTTGAATTAAAATTGAAAACAAAATTGAAAACATTTTATCTTATTTAATCAATAGTTTATTTATCATAAGTCTGTAAGGGAGGGACGTTACTCTAAAACAAAATATTGAACACATTTTAGTAAAGTTTTTTTTTATGTCTTTTAATGCCACTCAATACAAAATATGTCTTGGTTTTTAACTAAATAATGCTGTGATATTCACAAAGTTTTTTATGTATTTATTTATTTTGTAGACATATAGACTTGTGCTGTTAAAGTCTCAAATCAATTGCTTACAAGTCTCAAGTCATTTTTTCCAACTTAAGTGCAATTTAGTTTCAACATCAGCTTTTGTTGGTAAAACCTTATATTGGTTGGTTGGTTGATTCAGTTATGTTAAATAAGATTATCATTATTCATTAAAGGATTAGTCCACTTTCAAATAAAATTTTCCTGATAATTTACTCACCCCCATGTCATCCAAGATGTTCATGTCTTTCTTTCTTCAGTCGAAAAGAAATGATCTTATACCCTTATAGTGGACTTCAATGGCCTCCAAACGGTTGAAGGTCAAAATTACAGTTTCAGTGCAGCTTCAAAGGGCTTTAAATGATACCAGATGTGGAATAAGGGTCTTATCTAGCGAAACGATCGGTCATTTTTGAAAAAAATACAACTGTATATGCTTTATAAACACAAATGATCACCTTGCACGTGCTCCGTATTCTTCAAAAAGCTTACGCCATATGTCCTACACTTTCCCTATTCTACTCACGAAAAAAAAAAAAAAAAAAAAATGCCGTCGCGTTCGTTCCGTAAGTTGAATAGGGAAGGTATAGGACATACAGCGTAAGCTTTTTGAAGAATACGGAAAGCGGAAGCACGTACAAGGTGATCATTTGTGTTTATAAAGCATATACAGTTGTATTTTTTTAGAAAATAGCCTTTGAAGCTGCACTGAAACTGTAATTTTGACCTTCAACTGTTTGGAGGCCATTGAAGTCCACTATAAGGAGAATAATCCTGGAATGTTTTCATCAAAAACCTTAATTTCTTTTCGACTGACGAAAGAAAGACATGAACATCTTGGATGACATGGGGGTGAGTAAATTATCAGGAAAATTTTATTTGAAAGTGGACGATGCTGTCACATAAAGCACATTTTTAGGATACCTGACAAATCACATTTTACATTGCAACTAACTGTATCAGTAATATTTTAGTTCTTTCCAGTTCATTTTCATCTCTATATTTTGGCACAGCACATATAAAGTGGATTCACAGTTCAGTCTTCTGAAAATGTTGCTCCATCACTGGCTTTTCTCTTCCTATCTGGAACAAAAGTGGCCTGCAATCCTCACCTGTGTATGCTTGGATTTTTGTGTGATATTTACCCACCTGTTTGAAAAGCAAATTCTCAGCAGAGTGTGAAAGAAACACCATCTGTGCAAAGGCAGAGAAGGACAGCAGATACTTTCACTTTTTTCTAAGTTCTCGTCTATCAAAAGAATTGCTGCTGAAAATGCAACACGTCTCATCCTGTGATTTTTTTTCTTGTATGGCTGAGCAGGTGTTTTGCGTAATAACTTCAGGATGGAGATAAACATTTGCTTTGCACCAC
Organism: Anabarilius grahami; assembly: GCA_003731715.1. Taxonomy (NCBI): domain Eukaryota; kingdom Metazoa; phylum Chordata; class Actinopteri; order Cypriniformes; family Xenocyprididae; genus Anabarilius; species Anabarilius grahami. The sequence goes on along the minus strand of RJVU01059636.1, from coordinate 253,665 downwards.
ATCAACAAGCACAGTGGGTATAAGAAAAACAAACTTAAAAGAACAATTCACCCAAAAATGAGAATTTTGTCATTGTTTACTCACCTTCCTGTCAGTCCAAACACTTCTTTCTCATGTGGAACACAAAAGGAGATGTTTATCAGAATGTCTGAGCTGCTCTCTTACATACAATGAAAGTAGACGGGGACCAATGGATTTCAAGCTCTAAAAAGGACAATAAAGCACCAAAAAACATCATAATAGACCATAAGACATGTTCAATATATTCCAAGTCTTGAAATCAAATAATAGCTTTGTGTGAGGAACAGAATGAAATTTAAGTTGTTATATACTGAAAATCTTGCTGTGGTCACTATTCACTTTCATTATATGAAAAGAGCAGACATGAATCTTAATTTTAGGAGTAAACTTCCCCTAAGACATACACTAAATTTTAGACAATCCTGTGAATCAAAAATACTTACAGTTACATGTCAGACTATGATTAATCCTGCATTTAAAAACATAATGCATCCATCTTAAAAGTATATAATATGAAAGTTATGTTTATGGAAATCAATAAAGCATCTGTTGGTTAAGACTTGGAAACTCACATCAAACAGCATGACAAAACATCCCAGTTAATACATGTTAGATCAAGGAATACAAAATGAACTCTTTGAAACATAAGACTCATTCCAAATTGATAGTAATATCATTAAGAACTAATTTTCTTATGCTTAAAAATTCTCTAATAAAAATAATTTTAAATTAGCACCTTTCGAGCACAAATGTAATGGTCTTGATTCCTTTTGATCCTCTTTCTTGTATTCTACTAGACAAATTAACAAAGTCTATCATCCTTACAATCCAATAATCAAATTCTAGCATTATTTCTTTTGTATTCATAATGGATTACTCCATCTTTGGAGGTCAATAGTTCATTATATTGAAGTGAGAGGCCTCTCACATAAATCAGTGGAACTGATAATGAAATCAGATTTAGAGGGTGGAAACCCTCGAAATTATATGTCATGGAATTAGAAATCCTGAAAAGACTGACTCTTTGTGACCCATGAGCTGTGCAGATGTCTCCGAAAAATAGAATTACCTGAATTGCTGTGGTGAGCATATTCATTTGGCTATTTGAGAGAATAATTGGTTCCTGAAATATTGCATAGAAATAATTAACCAAGGAGTCCAGGGGAAAGAAGACCTAACAAAAAAATGTTAGATGATAGGTGTCCTATCTCATCTCAACCTCATCTCAGAGCACAATTCTTAATGAATGAGTTGCGTATTCCAGACTATAAGAACTGCAGAACAGACTTTACATTATAAAATCAACATTGATCAAAGTTAATGGTGTACAGCTCTGGTGATCCCATGATACAGAGGTATTGCTTACAGCTTTTTCTCTATGATTGAAAAATACAGTAACTGGGAAGATGGTAAAAGAGACTTGCATGCCTTGATGTTGAACATCAAGAACTAAACCCATGGCAAATAGACTGTGGGTAAAGTTATCTCATACACTGAATTTGTTTCAAGCCATGTTAAATGCATAACTCACCTTACAAATGTAACAGTTATGTTGTTTTTGTCTGTTTAGCTTCATTGTGTTTTGGTTTCATTTTCCCTGCTCCTGATTTGCCTGTGTTTATTGGTCATTAGTTTCTGATTAATCCTGCATCTGTTTCTGTTCAATTCATTGCTACTCCTTGGCTGCGTCCATAATCTTAAAAATGCTGCCTTCAGATGATGCTTTCCAAGGTAGGAAGGCATCAAGGCATGTCCAGATCCAATGTTAGCTTCTCCTGAGATACCTTCATCTGATAGATTTTTGAAGGCAGCATAGATGTATCCTTCTTTGCCTTTGATATCCCACAATCCTATGCGTTCTATTCCGTGACAGTTAAGCTAAGTAAGAAAGATGGTCTGAAAATTCTGGTTGGTGGTCAGTTTGTGTGCAAATGTACATTTTTGACCAATGTTTTGCAGTTTTTATGTAATTTCTAGCAAGAAATTACTATTGTAGAAATTAAATATCCGCTTAGTTTTCACCAAAGTTCTCTCTATTTTGCTGTAGATTATTAAACCGATACGCTGCCTCAGAAGTATTTATAAAATCAGTTTCGTGAGGTACCTTTGTGTACCTGCCTGCAAAGTCATTGCCTGAAAGGGCAGCGAGGCAACAAGTCAGCTGCCTAAGCTTTCCTACAAAGCCCTTGAGTATTTAAGTCCTTATGCTATATTCACATACTGTAGTCTCAAGATGACAACACGTAATGTTATATTCGGAGCTGTTCACATCCTCAGACTGGGAATTATGGGTTGGGGCAGGAAGGGATACAGCTACGGCCAGATTGTCCTACCAGGGCTTACTGGGCATGCGAACACCAATATTGCATCATTTTTGTCACGCTGAACAACAATTAATTACTGTATTTGCATTATTGTAAGGGTAAGTTTAGGGTTGGAGTAGGTGTAGACGTTAATAAAACACAATCTGATAAGTAGCCAATTTAATTTATTGTTATTTTATGGCGAGATTTAGCTGTATCCCTAATAGCAGCAACCGGAATTATGCGTTTCTATGGCCCCACTATCAACGGCTAAATTAATCTGCAGCAGTCAGGTGGTACAGCAGTCACGGGTACAAGTAGGAGCTCTCAGACAATTCCCATCTTACTAGCAAATCACGTAATTGTGGTAACTACGACAAGGCTTGAAAGCACCTTTAGTTTCCCCAGTTCTTTGTTCGGTCTCGTTTGTGTTATGGTGTACAACCCGAATTCCGGAAATGTTGGGACATTTTTTAAATTTGAATAAAATGACATTTCAAATTTGATGCCTGCTACAGGTCTTAAAATAGTTGGGACAGGGGCATGTTTACCATGGTGTAGTATCTCCTCTTCTTTTCAAAACAGTGTGAAGACGTCTCTAAAACATTTATATACCTTTCAGCAGTCATAGTGCCTTCCAAAACATGCAAGCTGCCCATACCGTTGGCACTCATGCACCCCCATACCATCAGAGATGCTGAATTTTGAACTGAACGCTGATAACACGCTGGAAGGTCGCCCGGAGGACACGGCATCCATGATTTCCAACAAGAATATAAAAATTTGGACTCGTCTGACCATAGAACACTCTTCCACTTCGAAACAGTTCATTTTAAATGAGCCTTGGCCCACAGGACATGACGGCACTTCTGGACCATGTTCACATATGGCTTCCTTTTTGCATGATAAAGCTTTAGTTGGCATCTGCAGATGGCACGGCGGATTGTGTTTACCGACGGTGGATTATTGTGTTTCTGGAAGTATTCCTAGGACCATTTAGTTATGTCATTGACACAATCATGCTGATGAGTGATGCAGTGTCTTCTGAGGGCCCGAAGACCACGGGCATCCAATAAAGGTCTTCAGCCTTGTCCCTTACGCACAGAGATTTCTCGAGTTTCTCTGAATCTTTTGAAGATGTTATGCACTGTAGATGATGAGATTTGCAAAGCCTTTGCAATTTGAGGTTGAGGAACATTGTTTTTAATGTATTCCACAATCTTTTTCCACACTCTTTCACAGCTCTGTCCATCTTTTCTTCTGAGAGACTCTGTCTCTCTAAGACATCCCTTTTATAGCTAATCATGTTACAGACCTGATATCAATTAACTTAATTAGTTGCTAGATATTATCCCAGCTGAATCTTTTCAAAATTTCTTGCTTTTTCAGCCATTTGTTGCCCCCGTGCCAACTTTTTTGAGACCTGTAGCAGGCATCAAATTTGAAATGAGCTCATTTAGTGGATAAAAGTGTAAAATTCTCAGTTTAAATGTTTGTTATGTTATCTATGTTCTATTGTGAATAAAATACTGGCTCATGTGATTTGAAAGTATTCAAATTTAAAAATGTGATTCTTCATGCGAATTCACCCAGTTAATTATTTAAGATGGGTGGTTTCCCATTTTGTCAACAATGGACTGATATGTTAGTCAAAAATACATATACAGGTAATTCTTCAAACAAATAAATTCAGTGGCATAAAATTAATTTAAATCTGCTTAACAATAATAAAGCAGTCAGAGCTGATAGCCTTATAGGCAGCACTCTAAGTGTAATTTTTATACCATTAACATTTACTCAGATCAAACAATCAAACAGTAATATTTACTTTAAAAGCTTTAATTTTTTACATGCATGAACAGACTACAAATGTAGAATTTGCTTAATATATTCAAGTTCATGCTTGAAGCAGTGTAGAATACCCTTTTTTTTCTTTTTCTTTTGTGTGTTAGTTCACCACAAAATATTTTTATCAGTGTATTAGTGTTTATTTAGAGCGTCAATGTCTTCCAAATATTCACATAACTACATACTAGTGACATTAAATGACAAAAAATTCAAGCGGTGTCCGAAGTCACATACTCTCTGAGTATTTACTTATTTGCAGCTGCTAAAAAATTATGTTCTTCATAGTATAAATGTGTGTTGTATGAATTAAATCCAGACTATATTCGTCATATTTCGCCACTGTCACATGACCTACCAGCATTAGTTGCGTCGCTTCACTGCCATTCGCAAATCCTCTCCTGTGGCCTCATGGGATAGTAAACTGTCCATTGTATGTGCACTTTATAATCTCGCTGGAAGTAGTAGGACATCTGGGAACTTTTCGCCTACTATGAGTACTGTGAATTCGAACATTTTACTCTTGTCACATACTGTTTTTCACCTACCTCGTAATAGGGAAGTACACAATGTCGGATGCATCCTCAAACTAAGTGAACAGACACTTCAGGCCTGTGAACTCATTTTCCGCAGTTGCGCACAATTTAACAAGAAAAAGAAAAATACAGAAAAGAAATTTGAAAAGGCACAAAATAACAAGAGGTGTTGTGCCTAATTTTGACTCCTGACCCCACCCCCACACCTAATCCTGAATCTACCTATACTGGGAAATAATCTGGCGGGGGTCAGAATTCGGCACAACACCGGGTTAATGGGGAAAAACTCAACCACAGCCAGTACCTATCACGTCCCTGACATCGTTCTATGTTCCAGTGAACTTCAGACAACAATGAACATACTGTACATTTTTCTTTCAGACTTCAAAAGGTTTGAATGACATTGGGTTCTTGTGAGGTTACGGACATGCCTCTCTTTGATATCAGGTCAAGATTTTCCCCTCTGCTGTTCATCTAGTCTCAGAAACATGGAAAAGCCAAGAGGGCTGACATGAAAGATCTTCTTTTTCAAGTCTTGACTCCTTAAACATTTTTTTCTCTTCTTCAGAGACTTTATTAGTCAAGTAAAACTAAAACTTTTTGAGAGTTCTCTCTGAAGTGCATGTATTTTCCACACCTGAAAAACTTCTGTTGATACATTTTTGCCAGATGACGGAAGTTATTTGTTTTGTTGAGGCAGCGCTCCAGGGCAAAAAAAACAAAGACAAACATTGACAATATCCTTTAAATCCTTAATAATATCCTTACAAAAAGTGATTGTTGATTTATGAGAAGCGATTTGTTTATGCTTAATTGTAAATATAAATTACTTCTTGCCATTTTTAAGTGTCTTACACACAAAGCTTTGGATTACATGTTGTGCTTATGTTAGATTTTCTCACTGTCAGTTTTGATCATTCAAAACATGTCAAACAAGCTGTTGTTGTTCATCTGTATTTTATTTTTACAGCACAATTAGTTTTAACTTTTGTTTAACTTGTTTTAAACACAGTGCTCCGCCAACAGAAATAGTTCCAAACAAATCACCTCAGATTATCCGTTTCATCTCTGAGCAACAGCACTGATATTGTTTCTGAATGAATCAGTGTGTTAAACAAATAACTTAAGTGAATGATTGAATGATTCATGAAGGCAGTCTTGTATAGTTCCTGAATGAATCATTGTTTTTGAACAAATCGACTCACTACTTATTACTTTTATAACGCTGCTTTACGCTGTACTACATCTTAAATTAGCAAAAAGTGCAACATATTTTCTCATGACTAAATTAATTTGAATCATAACTTAAAGCCATAGAATGCAGCATCAGTCAAGTCGAATGAAATGATCCAGATATGTTTTTGTAGGTTATGGAATCCCTTTCCCCTCATAATTTTGTTAAAGGTATTTTGTGCTTGCCTTGGGATATCTTGGGTCATATCTCTCGTCTCCGGCAATCTCTCCCAGAATAGCCATGTTTTATCTGCTGAGCTGTTCTAGTCTTGTTTCAGTTGTTTACATCTTATTACACTGGGTTCAGATGAGAGGGCAAGCATATTTGTCTTTGAAATGAGAGGTTTCAAAAGGCATTTGAGTGGAACAGCATTTCCCAAAAAAGCTGCGGTCTGATTGGAGAATTCTGCGTGCGAGCTTCATTTCTGGCCTTTAAATACCACGCTCGCAAGTTCCACGCTTGTTATTTCCACACTTCTGACGCTACCAAGCTTTTCATGGTTGTTCTACTGGTGCCTTGATTCACACGACAAAGCACACAGATCCAGCTCATTAGACCACCCTCTTAGTTTGTCCATTTTTTTCTTTGGAAACTTTTCAGAGTCAAGGAGAGAAATACTGTGTCCTTTCATTCCCAATTACTAATTTCCCATTCATTTTTGAGCCATTGTTTGGCGTCACACATATAATTTGCATGCTTTAGGGCTGGGACGATACATCGATTCTCCATCGATACAATGAATCTGGATCGATGCTGATATTTTCTCTCTCTAATCGATTCTGAGCTTAGTTTTAACAGCAGATGGCACTCTAGGCTAGTTTTAAACGCACACTCTCAAACGCTCACGAAGAAGACTGCTGGACAGCGCTCGTGCATTCGGCTGAGTCATGTAAGTGGTTAAATATACTTGGGGCTCAGAATGCTTTTATGACGTGAGATTTGTAATTCGCTTCAACCTTTTCAAACTTTATGAATGACTATTTTAGTTTTAACTGGTGTGTGTAAAGGAACTGGAAGCAGGCAGTGTACGAGTGTTTCTAAAGCATGTATAATAGTGCCATCTGCTGTTAAAAACTAAGCTCAGAATCTTTCGAGAGAGAATCGCGATACATCGGAAAATATCAGAAACGCTCCAGCATTTTTTTTGTTATGCGAATCTAGATTTGATTTATTGTCCCAGCCCCTTTGTATTAGAAATGCATTGGATATTTTTGTCATGATAATTCTCGGAATGTTTTACATGGTAATGGATATGCCAATGCTGATGTTTGGTCTTAGCAGCAGTGCTGCCAATTTAGCGATTTTGTCACTAGATTTAATGACTTCCCCGCCCCTTTTGAGACTTTTTTCAAAAGCCTTGTATGGTGGCCCATTACTGCACAACACAACGAAATTAAAAAAGCAAACATAAGTTCATAACACAACGAAATTGAGCCACAACGCACCGGAATAAAGCCACAACACAACAAAATTGAGCCACAACACAACAAAATCGAGCCACAACACAACGAAATCAAGCCACAACACAACGAAATTGAGCCACAACACAACGGAAATGCTCCCGACCACTAGGGGGCTCTCAGAGCTCGGTAAATTTCTTTTTTCTTGCCAATGTTCTATAGCAGTGGTTCCCAACCACATTCCTGGAGGCCCACCAACACTGTACATTTTGCATGTCTCCTTTGTCTGACACACCCATTTTAGATCTTTGAGTCACTACTATTGAGCTGATAACCTTAATCAGGTGTGTTTGTTTGAGGAGACATGCAAAATGTACTGTGTTGGTGGGCCTCCAGGCTTTTCACAGTTATGATTACAGGGTCAGATTTGTTTTCATGTCACCATGCACAGTATTATGATCTCAAAACACTTTTTTCCAAAGTGCATGATTTGTAAACAAATACATTTTGGACTTTGCATCGCATAACCAGGTCCATATGTTTCGCTTTTCTAATATAAGAAGCTTGCTCGGTAGCTCAGCTGGTATGGAATTGTACTTAGGATGTGGAAGCCTTGGGTACAAATCCAGGGAAAGACGAGTCACGGTAAAAGAGCTCAAAGATGAGAGATTAAAAACAAGCTATAATGGCAGGATTACGAATGCTTTTTATGTCACATTTGCTTTTGTTAACACTATCGGGTAGGTTTAGGTGTAGTGTTGGTGGTACGTTATTTTAAAACGTAATGGAGCATTATGGAGCACCACTCACCGGACATTTCAAATCAGAGCTGCGGTGATACGTATAAAACCAACGTAATAAAAACGTACCATATTCAAGTTCATCTGTTTCAGAAAAAAACTGAACACACTTTTAGCACCACTCAGTGGACACAAAACATATATGGCGCTACGTATTTTCGTTTTGCAAAAATGTTCCCACAGGTAAGTTTTTCTAATGAGACTGGACTGCATTATCGAAACATAAAAACTTTAAGAAATAATGTTTTCATGACTGTGAAATACTGATCAGAAACTGAAATAGAAATTAAAAAACTGCAATAGTGGCAGAGAAGTTTCAGCTTCAGAGGCATAAGCATAAAACAATGATTTTAACCGTTGTGTTCTCAGTTAATCAGTGTTTTTGCTTCAATATGAATGATTCAATGACTCAGTCATACATAAGCTCACTTGTTTTCTTACTGATTGAATCGTTGTTGAACAAATTTGTTGGGTCAATGAATGACTCACTCACAAAGACAGTCATTTGTTGCAATCAACTGGCGTAACCTGTTAGAAATTATAACATGCTCCGTCACTGCACTGAAAATGTTTATTGTCATTAGCAATAAACTTTTAGCTGTTCCTTAAATTTCTGATTAATCTTTGGGAGTTCAAAGATTTAAAAGGCAAAGAAAACTAGTATTTCATCATTTTAAAGCTGTTGCTTTTTATCATCTGCTGCCCAAAACATCAGGGTTAAAGTTATGTAAGAGTGAATTGCAATTCAGAACACATGAATGTGGGCCAAACACCCAACCATGTTCTCTATGGAGCAAAGCTTAACCGTTTCCTATTGTCCTCCAAGCTTTATGGTTATTTTTGCTGTCAGAGCACTTTTGCTGTTTACTAAGAGCTTTTGTCATTAATCTGGATTTATAGAGGGAAATGTGCTCGCATTCAATAATTCTGTGTGTGTGTGTGTGTGTGTGTGTTTGTGGGTTTATCTGTGTAAGCCATAGTATTTACTAGAATTTACCTCTCACTTGAAGCTTGTGATTCATTTTGAGCCAAAAGGGCCGATTCTTGGTCTGTGTTCAATAATTTAAATCCCTCCTCAAGCATCTGGTGTTGGCCATTTTACACTAAAACTATACATTTGATCTCTCACCATTAAGAAAACACCTTACAGCCCAGACCTGTTTTTAGCAACTGACAAACAAACCTGGAATAAATCTATCTAGTTAAATATGCAGTTCATAACTGCCACAGAAAGACAGTAGTGTGCCAGTGATAACCTTATTGAAAGTGGTGAGCAAACGTGCCTCATCCATCATTTTCTGCTTTGACACAATTACAAAAGATCCAGAGTTTCAATTGTGCATCTTCACTGCCCTTCACTGTCAGCTAAACAGCTAGTCACCCACAAATATATTCATCACTCTTGCAATTAAAGGAACAAAGTTGATTTACTGTACATTCAAAAGCAATATGAGTTGATGTGTGACTGTTGTTGTGCTCATTTGTAGCCATATATTGATTTGTTGCTATATTGTTCTTGAAAAGGGAGTTAAATTGGTGATATCTCATAGCTTACATTGCTTTAATATTGATCGTATATCAAACATTGCGTTGTTCACAAATACATTCCACCTCAGCTGGTGTTGAAAATGGCACCAACTTGAAACATAATTTTAGCAGTTTCAGTCGACTGAGAACCATAATGCACTGTCTCTCAACTCAAGTGCTATTTGTTTCCAGTGACAAAATCTAAGATTGATGTTGAGTTTTGTGGCACTCAACTAAATAAAAATAGAGGAATGTAATAGAAGACATATATTGCAAAAAATAACTTGAGTGGAGAATGAAAAACTTGAGCATAATCTAGTCTGTTTTCGCTCAGTATGGGAGGAAAATTCTCATCTGCCAGCACTTAGCAAAAATTCTCTTTTATCTGATTTGTAAATATAAACTGCTCCTCATAATTTCTCAAAAACTCTGATCATAAATACAGTCATAATGAAGAGCCTGATTCTTCACACACACACATTTTTCGCCTGTCTGAGCAGTGGACAGATGGACCAGCGACAGATGTTTCCAGTTTTATTATGTCAATGAATAAACTTGGCAACCGAGACAACAGAAATATGAAATTAGACAGGATAGTCATATCCATATTGCCACAGTTTTTTGTCTAAGAGTTTAAACTCCTCCTCAATACAAAATCAGAAATATGAAAATGGCAACACCAATCAATAAATATCAGGGTAGAAGTCATATTTAATTTTTCACGAATGAAAACAAGGCTATGAGAGATAGATGCACAGAATGCAATGAGTTGCGCTTTCTGAAGGTGCTGTGTCATGTTTTGTATCCATGGAATACCATGGAATACATGGAGTGATGCCATGGAACAAGGATGTCAAACTCAGTTCCTGGAGGGCCACTGCCATGCAGAGTTTAGTTCCAACCCTAATCAAACACACCTGAACCAGCTAAACAAGGTCTTCAGGATCACTAGAAACTTCCAGGCTAGTGTTTTGGAGCTGGTTGGAGCTAAACTCTGCAGGACAACGGCCCTCCAGGAGCGGAGTTTGACACACGTGCCATAGAAGAACCATTTTGGGTTCCCCAAAGAATTAACGAGAAATACAAATTTAGGGCAGGTTTTGTTTCTTGTTTTTTTCAATATAGGTAGGGTGAATTTTCATTTCATGCCCACCTTAAATATGGCATCCACTCTCATACAGCTGATTTGAACCGCTCTTTATGCTCCCTATGTCTTTCATGATGGACCATGTATAAGCATTTCTTTTTATCAGTCTAATCATTCTATTGTTTTAGGGATTAAAAACTACCATCCAGTTATTGTAGTGGGCAGTAGTCAAACCTGTATCATCACCATCTGCTCTGAATGCACAATTTCTTGTGGGATCCCTCTGATTATGCAAAATATACATAATTTGCCTCTATTTAGTCCTGTTCAAACCAATTCCAATGCGTTGTTACCGGCATGGATGATGGAATTGTAGGATATCGCCAATAATTGTGTTTGACAGCTCAGTGCGTGAGTATTCCCTCAATTTGTTTTGAGCCCGAATCTTTCACTAGGAAATCCTACACCCAGAGGAGATCTGACACAGACATGGCTCTGTGAAGTAGTAGCTACCTCACAGTTTTGTAGATCTTTATGTATATTTTTGCTCTTTTTCTGATATGGGTTGTACAGACATACGCATACATTACATCAAAACGCTACCAGCCAACAATTCTCAATATCCCAAACGGGACAGAAAAAGGATTGTACTAAATGTATGCAACAGATTCAGACATTAGACAACGTCAAGTTCTTTAACAGAAAAGCAGAGAAGACAAAATGCACCGCACTGAGGATTTGAATAGTTCCCATGATGCTTCCTTTTGAAAGTTTTAACATTGTCTTCTAGAAAATCTTTTCCATTGTTTTAAATGTCTCTAAATTTTTTTCAAAACATGTTGAAGATTACAAGTGGGCAATTAAAAGCCATTTTCCAGAGGTGTAAAGAGTACCTGAAAACCACAAAAGTACAGATATGTTACAGCGAACATGACTCCATTATGAATTGGAATGTGTGCAAAGGATTGTTGGTGATTGGAGGATGCGAATGATTTTGAGACTTGATGCATCTTTCAAAAAAGGCCAAACGAAGGACACGAAATGAAGACTGCCTTCAAAGGATGCTTTAAATTGAGACAGAGCTTCATGATGTGGCAGCCGAGATATGCAGCCTTACTAGGATGTAGCCTTCCAATTGAGAAGCACCCATTGTCAGTTGCGTTGCTTCAGTGCCATTCACAAATTGTGTCCAGTGGCCTCATGGGATAGTAAAGCATCCATTGGAAGAGCATTTTAAAATCTCGCCAGCACAGGGTCTGTTTTATAAAGACTGTAAATTCTCTTTTCACATACTGTTTTTCACCTACTATGTAGTAGGAAAGTATTCGGATGCAGCCTCTGTCTGTATGAGTGAGTCATTGAATCATTCATTAAACCAATTCATTAAAATGAATTTTAAAATGAATGAATTTGCTGAATTTGTAACCTCAATCTAGCATACTACTTTTTATTACTATCTGCCATAGAAATAAGCAGTAAGAGTATTTGGTTTCGAATTCAGCAATAGATTCATTCAGGAACTAAACAAGTGACTGACTTTATAAGTTGAACCATTCACTCAAACAATTCATTCAAAAACTGATTCATTTAGAAACGCCATGTGCTGCTCCCAGATACCCAACAATTCCATTGTATGTTTGAAACTATTTACATTGGAGAAGCAAAAATAGACAAAGTAATGGCCAATATTATATTTAAAATGTAAGATACTTAGTATTAACTAACTGAATTTGTATTAAACTGGTCTGAATATCTACACAGCTATGATTAACTGCTCATGTGATATTGGTTAAATGTTTTTGTCTTTAATCACCTCATAGTGCAGTTGTAACAACACTATTGTGGTTTGTAATATAGAGACAGCAGGTGGTGCAAATGAAATGTGAAAACATTGGTGCTTGGTGCTTCAAAGCACATCTTCTAATAAAGAAAACATTTTGCGTTGTATACATAGCATGACACTTTAAAAAATAAGGTCAGAGATATGAGTTACACTTAAGCTTCTAAGCTTGGGATTTTGCATCACAGCTCAATAACTATTGCACTATATGAAAATAAATCAAGACCAAGATATCCACATTATTTCAATTAGAAACCAACAATGACCGGATTTAGTGAACGCCTGCTGAGATAATAAGGAACATTTTAAATCTTGACCAAACAATTGTATCGCCATTATCGCCTGATCTAAACTCTAATATGGAGAGCCAGAGACAGCATCATCCAGCACTTAAACATTAACTGAGCTTGTGGGAGCAATTAAGTTCTATTAAATATACTTCAATGAGTATTGAGCCCAGCATGCACCAATCATCCTTTACAACAAGAGAGATTTATTTGCAGTCGAGACATCACCGCTGCCTCATGTGATGCCATGTATTGCCTACACGTGTACAGCAGTTCCCCAGCTTACCTCCTGTTGAGAGTTTTCATTCCTAAAAACACAGAATTTGTGTTTGTGTTGACTTTTCACTTTGATGACCCTTATCAATAAGTTTACTCATTGCAATGCTTTGAGACATGATGATTGGTGAATAGAAAAGTGTGTTTAGATTGCATAAGTGTGCATAACATCATATGAACTACTTTTATAATTTTTTTTGTCCTTTTCAAAAGTTTTGTATGGAAAACAGCTGCTGGACGATTCTTTAAAATACTCCTTTTGTCCTCCATGGACAAATGAAAATCATTCAGGTTTAAAATGGAATGAGAGTGAGTGAATGAAGTTATGTCAAAATTTGAATTTTTGGGTGAACTATTACTTTAATGACAAAGTCAGTATTTATATTAGTTGATTGAAGAACAAAAAAGAGAGAAAAGAGGAGTGGAGGCAGGTAAAACAGAAGGGCTGAGGAATCCATTTTTAATCACTCCATGGTAACAAGGTGAGCTGGCCATTACCCAGAGGTCCTCATTAAAGGCATCAGTGAGTTAGGTATTTAATAACTGTCTACTTTGACAGAGCTTCACAATCACACGGAAGTAGAGGTAAATGGAAGTTGGCAGCCTATAAGACTGCTTAGCATACCTGTCAGAGAAACTCTTTCTTCTTATTGTTTGTTTATTTCTGTCACAGCTAAAGCAATTACTAATGTCCTAAAATGTCCTAATTAGAGAACTCTGTAATTGTACAAGCTTAGGTTTGAGGGTTATATATACAGGGCTGGACGTTAGCCAAATGCGGGTGGATTTCAGCAGTGGCGTCTAATGCAGGCACTCCTATTAGCTACTTTGATGGGTTAAATTTTCATTTTATATAGCCTTAATATACATTTTTCTGTTGTAGTCTTGTAAAAAGGCATTTGAAATAATAAACTAAAATGTTGTTAAAAATATCGATTTTTGATACATATCCATATACTGAAATAGGCCTATCTGAAACGCTACCAATATCCATTTTCCACAGAATAGATACACAATACCAGCTGCGCTTTCTAGCTCTCTCATCTCTCCAACAGCAACTTGACACACAAACCCGCCTCCCCTAACTGACTTGTCTCATTTGCTCCGGATGAATATTGTTGGTGAATTTCAGCAGGGTTGTGTGTATTGTGTATAATTTTACTCATTCCCGCAGATTTTGTGCTCACACCCAAAGTGCGCTTCTCAGTTCTAAATTGAGTTGTTTTTCACTGCTTATAGTGCTTAAACAGTCAAATACGCAAAAAATAATGTCAAAATGCCAGTCTTGGTGAGTATTCACATAAACACAGTCAGTGTTTTAACGCATGTGTTACTATATAATGGATACATGTGTCATGCTTAAAGTGGCAGCAGCCTAATATACCTGCTGCCAAATTATGAGATAATAAAAATATCTATATGGCCGTTTTTCCCAATGGTATCGATGTCAAAGTTGTGGCCAGTTAAAATGTTGAGTGGCTAGTAACTTTGGAAAACCACTAGCCACAGTGGCTGGTGAGCAAAAAAGTTAATGTCAAGCCCTGTATATATATATATATATATATATATATATATATATCAGGGGCGTTTCCTCCTAGGAGGCAAAGGAGGCAGTGCCTCCTCAAAAAAAATAGGATGAGAAATTAATCCATATTACATATAAAACAACACAAATATTACAGATTATGACATTAAAAAGAGCACAAGTCACTTATTTCTAAAGGAACACTGCCCAACAGCGACACCCGCAGGTAAAGTTACAGCAGGAGTCATGCCTCCCTTTCCACTCATAGAAAACCATTAGACCCTCTACGCTTTAAGTATAATATTCCCCAAAAGGACTTTTTTAAATATTTGCAGATAAGACATTTCATCCAGACTAGACATGCTAGTCTTACACTGAATAGCTCTGATTTCTTTTTGGATAGATTTTTTCTTAAGGATACCGAAGTTAAACACTTCATATCCAAATTTTACTCTATGATAAGCCATCACAAAGCAGACAATCTGATTTTGTTGTAGAAGACATGGGGTAAGAATTTTAAATGTGACATTGACAAAAATATCTGGGAAGATATTATTAGACTACCATTATCTCAGTCTGCAATAGATTTAAAGAAATGCAATTTAATATTGTATATAGAGCCTATAATGTCTCCAAATAAGTATAGCAAAATAAATACTACTGTATCTCCCCAATGTCCTAAATGCAATAATAGTATTGGAACATTCATCCATTGTCTCTGGGAATGCCCTTTGGTTGCTGATTTTTGGAATGGTGTTTGTGATAAACTATCTATAATATGTAAACAGAAGGTTACAGCACCCCCACTCATGTGCTTGCTGGGTGTATTACCCTCCTCTTGTCTGGAATATTCAGATATCTTTAAAACTTTCCTGATGTTAGGGAGAAAAACAATTATGAATAAATGGGTCGGTACTGAACCACCTCTAATTAAGGACTGGACAATCCTGATCAAAGAAACTATACTTCTGGAAAAGATTGGAAATATGTTAAAAGGTCAATCTAAATCATTCCAGAAGCTGTGGACAAACCCCTTGAACTGTCTTGGCATTGACTATAAGACTGCTATGTATCCTTAAATGCTCACATGATGATACTGTAATTCTGAACTTGACCACAGTGCTGTAATTTATTTATTTATTTTTTAATAATAATAATAATTTTAGTTCAGTTTGACTGAACAAATGATGGCATCAATGGGAAGACTAATTGAAAAGTAAGTAAACAGATCACCCAGTTAGATATCACTGCTTTATGTCACGTCAAAATCAAACTTGAAATGGACTGAAAACACGATGACTGCAGGGTTTTTTTTAGTGAAATCAGCTTGGTGAACTTAAAAATACATCTTCGTGTCTGTGACAGATGGTGTTTACGGAGCATGACTGATGATCCAAAATAGCCTAAGATGACTATTAAAAAGAAAAACATCAATACACAAATAAAATATTTTGTATAATTGTTACAGCCTTTGGTTATTATTTTGGAATTAATGTAGAAATGCTTAAAACACTAACTTGATGAGATTGACTTGGTTTTGATAAATAGAACATTTTAATACATTGTTAATGTAAAATTACAAAATAGAATTGTATTTGGTTTCTTTTTTTTTCTTTTTTGATGTAAAGTAAATGTAAAATAATGTTCTTTTAACAAGGAAGATGTGTCAACGTTAAGAGTAATGCACATGAATTTACATTTGATTCATTAAAAAAAAAAACAATGTGCCTCCTCATTTCAGAACACCACTGCACGCCACTGATATATATATCAACACAACCTCAGCATCCGTTTTCAGGCCTTCCCGCTTAGGTTTCTCCAGCGCTGGAAAGCTTTTCTAATATTAGCGCATTTTGTAAAGCTCATAACCCTTCATTTTCGTGATATTCCTCTGGCCTTTTCTCTTTTGTAATGTCTCTCAGCCATCTCACTTTCTACAGTCTTTCTTTAAATCTCCCTCTTGTTCACTCTCTCTCCTCCACCATCATACGCCCCCTAATGCTGATTGGCTACACATTTGTTGTGGTGTTCGGTCCAAGCAACTTTCAACAGCATTTTTGAAAAATCGCATACTGCACCTTTAATGTTGTGGTGAGGTCTACGATTGCCCTTGTAAAGAGTTCTGAGAGAGTGGAGGTAGAAAGATCAATGGTGCAGAAACTCTGACACTGAGGAATTACATTGGGATGATCTTATACTATAGGGTCTAAAAGGGCACAACACCACAAATCTGATAACAGCAGCCATACAGGAGGCTCTTTTCCCCCTGCGGCCGATGGGACATAGCTCTGTGGGGATGGGTAGACAGTTAAATCTGCTGAACTAACGCGGTTCAAAGGCCACATCCAGTAATCTCCACACAACAGGGCCTGCAGCACTCTCACTCTGTCCTGGTTCTCAGGGAAGAGCAGCTGGCATGGGAACGGTGCGGAGTCACATTACACTGGCACTTTTCCAGTTTGTTTGGAAAAGAGGGCAGGGTTGAAATGCCTGCAGTATAAAGTTGCTCATGAAAAGTGTAAAGCAGAACACAGAAAGTGACAGGAACAACAGTGAGCCAGTTCTGCTGAGCTGTAAACTAGGTGTGATCTTGGTAAAATCAATAAAAAACACTGCATTAAGACTTCAACAGGTAAAATATTCAGTGAAATGCATTGCATTAAACATAAAACTGTGTCAAAATAAAAAAGTTCCATTTGAATTTTAAGAGCTGCACACTATGCATAAACTTTAAAAAGCTTTATAAGAAAAGAAAAGCACTTTGTAAGCTTTTTGCTTAAGCACAATAACCTGAAAATTGGATGCATTTGTCTGAATCTAAAGAACAGCGGAGCTTCAACACAGTCTGATTTGCCTCTAAATTTACATAACTTTCATAAGCCTGCTTTACTTTTTTTTCTTTTTGCTATTTCATCGATTTCTAGGACTTACTCATCAGCTAACAGAATACGACTCTTGTGATGCCATGAAACAGTCTAGAGCTTTATTAACCAAATAACTGGGGAAGGAAGGAAAGAAAGAAAAAAATTATATTTATCTTTCTCCTTTAACCCCAAATAGTGTGATAATTGGATTACAAGTTTCCACAAAACACATAAAAGTGGAAGCTAAAGCAAACTTTATTATCCCAGCTATGATAAATATGTAGGCAGAGGTTCTTCGACAGAGGATAGCTGGCCTTTTGAGCCTACTTAATTTAACCATGAATGCCGGCCTGCTGCAGGATGCTGCACACCGCTGGAGCGATAAGTTGAGCCGGATCAAAGAGACGACTCCGTTTATGCAGAGGGAATGAGATATGTTACTGTCTCAAGTTACTGGGTGACACTCCTGAACAGAATTGAGTAGTACCTGAGGATTTCTGTTCTGCTTGTGCTGTTTTTTTCTTCTATCTCCAAAATGTATTATGGCCACATACATGCATAGATTTTTTTTTCTTTTTCTGAAATGTATTCCACAATTATTGGCACCCCTTCATTTAATACTTTGTGCAACCTCCCTTTGCCAAGATAATAGCTTTGGATCTTCTCCTATAATGTGTAATCAGATTGATGAACATATTGCAAGAGATCTTAAGCCATTCCTCCATTTAGAATCTCTCTAGATCCTTCAAATTCAGAGATCCATGCTCTTTTCTTCAGCTCATCCCACAGGTTTTTTATGAGGTTTGGGTCAGGAAACTGCTATGTCCAAAGCAAAACCTTCATTCTGTGGTCAGTTAACTTTTTTGTTCCTTATTTTGAGATGTGCTTTGGATCATTGTCATGCTGGAAGATCCAACCATAGCCCAGTTTGAGCTTCCTGACAGAGTCAGTCAGGTGTTGATTTAATATCTGCTGGTACTTGATGGAGTTTATGATATTGTCCAGCATTAAAGGATTAGTTTTCTTTAAATTTAAAATTACCCCAAGCTTTACTCACCTTCAAGCCATCCTAGATGTATATGACTATCTCTGTATTTAAAACATTTATTTAGTTACCACTTGTAGTACACTATGGGTTCAAATGTACTATAAGTGGTATCTAAATACATTTTTTAAATACAGAGATAGTATATTAAAAGCACATTTTAGTTCATATTTCATGGTGTCTCAAAATAGCACAGTTGAGTACACTTAGATGTTCTTAAGATTATCTTAAGAAGTACTAAAGAAGATAGTATATTAAGTACAAAATTAGTGCATGAAAATAGAGCACTTTAAGTACATTATAGAAATGTACTTTTTTTCACCTGGGATCATAAATGTATTCCACATGGCTCCGGGGGGTTAATAAAGGCCTTCTGAAGTGAAGCGATGCATTTGTGTAAGGAAAATATCCAAATTTAACAAGCTATGAAGTAAAATATCTAGCTTCCACCAGACCGCCTTCCTTATTCAACTTTCGATGAAAGTGTAACTGACGCAATGTCAGTTATGCTTTTGTCGAAAGTTGAATACGGAAGGCGGTCTGGCGGAAGCTAGATATTTTACTTAATAACTTGTTAAATATGGATATTTTTCTTACACTAATTGTTTACCATTGTTTTCCACTTGATCTCATTTCTAGCGAGAAATTACTAGTGTAGTAATTAAATATTTGCTTATTTATCACCAAAGGTTGTGCTTTTTTGCTGTAGATCATTAAACCGTTATGCTGCTTTAGAAGTCTGTCCGAAATCAGTTTCGTGAGGTGCCTTCCTGTGTAAACTGTGCCTGCAAAGTCATTGTCTGATAGGGCAGTGAGGCAACAATTCAGCTGCCTAAGTTTTTGGATGCAGCTGTAATCTGTCAACCAGTGTTTGATATCAATAAAACAGCTTGAGAATAATATCATATGTAGTAGCATTACATTTACCTCTGGCATTTAGTGTCCACAGCATGTTAGTTCGCTAGAGAAATGAACCCTAGAGAGGAGCATTAATTTCATATATAGACTGTAATGTCTTGATTAAATAATGTATGTTTAAATAAATTTGTCATGAAAACAAGTTATGACAGCCACTGTGTAATGATTATATTTCAAAAATGAATTGGAGTAGAAAATTAACTTTATAATTAGATTTAGAAGTTAATGCAAATCCTGCCTTATGTGCAGGCTACTTTTTTTCCTTTTTTTTTGAGTGTTGATTTATTATATCTAAAAATAAATAAAATACTGAATTTAGTAATTTGGGATCTGTTATTAATTGTAACCTTTAATATTATAGTAATGTGTAAATAAGGGCTCCCTATATACAGTAGTTTACAGCATTAGCTAAGATAGATTTTTTATTAAGAATTTTAATTATAATTGAATTTATTTAAACACAGAGACACATTTGTTCAAAGAAAAACACAGTTTAATAAAAAGAAGCAATTTTATGTTTAGTTTTCTCCCCCCTGCTGTACCGAACCCCTACCAAACCGTGACTTCAAAACTAAGGAACACCCCTACACCCCTAATATATATCATCAAAGCTTAAATTGAATTTCATAACACAAAATCACAGTAATAGCAGCAAGGCAAAGCACTCTTCCCCAAGAGAAAGTTCATTATCAATTAGACATTGTGCTTCAATGATGTTAGTCTCTCCAAAGACAGCATGGTAACCATGGATACAAGACTCTAAATTTCATTTCCATCCATATGAACAAGGATGCATGCAGCTACATAGAGGAATGGTGAATTCATGACCATGTCAAACTCTATACTGAATGATCCAAGCATATATCATGTTCAAAGACTGAATATTTGAAAGAGCATAACACAAGAGTTCTTACAACCATTTGTCCATGTTCAGCCATATTTGTACAACTCTGGGTGAAGCAACACCAAGCTGAACAAATGTATATGACATAAATCTATTTTAAACAAAGTTTTATTATCACAGATATTATAATATTATAGATAATGTGTTATTCTACCGTGGTCTCTCTAAGGTAAGTAATGAGCAATTGATACAGAAAAAAAAAGGTATTATTAAATTTGACAGCCATTATTTGAATTTCAATTAATTTTAATATTCAAGTTCAAATTAAATTTTGCACCTTGTTTGCTACCTCAATTCAAATTCACAAAATTGCAGTTTAAAAGATTTCTCAGTTCAATCTGAATGCTGCACAATCCTGTACATAATGTCACATTTTATCTGCTATTGCCCAAAATGTGGATTGGGGAAGTATATCTCTTATATTTTAAATGCGATATGATTTGTGTCAGCAGAAGATCAAAGTAGAAATCAGTTCAGTGATCTGCTCATTATGAGCATTTGTAAGATCTCTACAGAACGTGTCTTGCTTTCACATTTAAAGATGTGGCTGCTCAAATACATGATTTTAGTCAGCAAAAACTAAATTAACCAAATCCTGGAGTCATATTTTGGGATGGATGCTGCTTTACTTACATTTTGCCATTTCACATATGCATTTCAGCGCGATTAAATTGCAAATGTGACAGGAAACAGCTCAAATGGACCTGTGTGAAAGGGAGTCTCTAGACTCTATACTATTTACTTTTTTTAATAATATGTCCTATTTACCAATGTCTACATATGAGCCTTTTGAATATTAATCACACAACCCTGTGTATTTAATATTCATGAGTCAGGCTGATAAGTTTTACAATCGTGTCATCCTTTCACATTTCAGATCGCTCCTACACCACTACTTTAGATGTTTAATTTTTCAACATGGTTATTTTTTCCCCACTTGGCAGGTTAAGTATGTAAAAAAAAAAGATTAAAACCAATACTTTCAACAACCCAACCTCCCAGTTAACAAATGTATGTTTTAAGATGTTATTATGCTATTTTAAAGGTTCCTAATTTTGTTTTGGAGGTCTCTTTGGAGATTTCTAAGTGATAAGTTTTCACTCGGTTTAACATTTGAGTGAAATAACATTGTGCTAACATTTTGAGAACATTACTAAATACCAGATAACTCTGACTGAACATTCTATTAACTTTAGCTTGGTTCCTTGACGATGTACATTTTGCCTAAGTGACTCATATTGAAAAGCAGGTGAATGAGGGTGTTTGTATTTACAGCACTGTCCTATTCTAACACACTCAGCACCCTTGAGGATGAGCCAAGTGACAGAGGTACATGATAAACTCTAGACTGTGCACTGTTTTTAAGAGTAATGTTTCAGAGATCTCCCTGGAATAGTCCAATTTTACAGCTAGCATCCAATGAGCAAATGTGCAAAATGTAATGTCATTACTCAACTATGTTAAGAAAACACACTTCAAGAGTACAGAAGGAAAATGAATATACAACAAAAGCAGTAACTATAGTCTAAAAGTTGAAGGGCTCATGCTTGTGAGTGCTTGTGAATGTTAACAGCAATTCAACATAATTAAAATCTTAAATGATTAGTTCACTTTCAAATGAAAATGACCCCAAGCTTTACTCACCCTCAAGCCACCCTAGGTGTATATGACTTTCTTCTTTCTGATGAACACAATCGAAGATATTTTAATAAATATCCTGACGCATTCGAGCTTTATAATGGCAGTGAACAAGGGTCAAGAGTATGAGCTGAAGAAAGTGCTTCCATCCACATCCATACATCATAAATGTACTCCACAGGCCTTCTGAAGCGAAGCGATTCGTTTGTGTAAAAAAAAAATAAAAAAATCCATATTTAAGCCAGACCGCCTTCCGTATTTAACGTTTACACAAGAAAGTGTAAAACTCTTGAAGTTCAAAAAGCTTTCGCTACGTCCTTCGCCTTCCCTATTCAACTTACGGAAAAAGTGTAATCGATGCGACACCAGTTTACACTTTCTTCGTTACTTGAATATGGAAGGCAGTCTGGTGGAAGCTAGATATTTTAAACCTTGTTAAATATGGATTTTTTTTTTTTTACATAAATGCATCACTATGCTTCAAAAGACCTTTATTAATCCCCCAGAGCCATGTGGAGTACGTTTATGATGTATGGATGTGGATGGAAGCACTTTCTTCAGCTTGTACTCTTGTCAGGATGTTTATTAAAATATCTTCTGATGAATATGTGTTCATCAGAAAGAAGAAAGTCATATACACCTAGGATGGCTTGAGGGTGAGTAAAGCTTGGGGTAATTTTCATTTGAAAGTGAACAAACCCAACCGTTGGTTTAAATTTTTAAATTACATTTTTAAACCCAATGGTTGGGTTTGTCTATATTTGACCCAAACGTGGGCTGAAACAACTCAGCATTTTTTTAGAGTGTATGTTTTAGCATTTATGATAAATAATTATTACTTTATTCATTGTTTTTAAAAACCATGGGTGTGAAATGTTCTTGATGGAATCGTCATTGCCATTACAGTTTCATACAATGGTTAGTACACATTTCTCAATACAAATTTTTCAAAACTCTTCACACAATAAGCACAACAGCAGTCTATTTGAGCTAAACTGTGTGAAAAATGTATCATTGCTTTGGCACAAAATGCATTCGATGACATTTGAAATGCTTTATTTATCTAAATTAATTTCTCACTCAAACACAACCACTGACAAAACTCTACCGGACGATTTGCACGTTTACATACTCTTTTCAAAACTGTTAAATTTAAGTTCAAAACCTACCATAATACAAAACTGAATAAGACAGCAATTTGCTACATTTCTACAGTAATACCATATTGAAATGTATTACTAATCTAAAAAATTGAATGCAATCAAAACAATTAGATGCAGCTGAACACCTACACAGGTGTCAGTCTTTCGATTTCATTACTATCTATATAAAAAGGGAAACTTATGAATAATTTTGTACTCTAATATAAACATGGACTATGTAACATATATTAGATTGTATAATGCTACCTCTTACTTACTTTACTTTATTTGCGCTTGCTCAAATTTATCAAAAAACAATAACTTTCAAAATAATTACACGAAAAAGTAACAAAAATACAGATGGCAAAAATCAATTACAATAGCCTAATATACACAATCATTTTCTAAAAATTTTCATAAAATGTCACCATTTTTTGTTTGCATTTATGCTTAAATTGTAAAATGTTTGAACAATTTTTTTTAAATCTCCTTCCAAGGAGTTCCAATGTTTTACACCTGCAACAGAAATACACATTTGTTTTAAAGTAGTTCTTACTAAAGGTTGTTTGAAATCATGTTACCTTGCTACCTGTTGTTAGTGTTTTTTAGGTCGCTGTTTATGAGTGACAAAGTGAATTTGTAAACCTTTGCTAGTGTTATGGAAGAAACAGTTGATTTGAGACATGTATGAAATGTTTTGGTAGTTTTAGTGCATTTAGAATATGAAATTAACTCCTGTGCTTAAAGTTGGTTAGGGGAACTGTGTGAAGAGTTCTGAAAATGTGACCTAAGTATTGAGAAATGTGTCTTTTAAAGAACCTTTATTTTTAAAAGTGTTTTTGTCATGGATATTTTTCCATTGAAGTATAAATTCTTAAATGGAGTGGACACTGGAGAGGAAGGATTTATCTGTCTGGCTATGTGCAGGTGTCCTGGTTTCCCCTTTAGTTTTAACTCAGTGGTGTCTCATTTTTTGATTTATGTTCAGAACAATCCAGTGTCGATCTTCTCAGCAGATGGTGAAGGGTGAGCTGCCTGCATTTATATCAAGTGACGATCAATAATAACCGCAAAAAAAGCTTGCTACGAAACCAGTGATAAGTCTCAAATTTTGAACAAACCCGAAAACATTAAAATGTTTGAGGAATGTACTTAGAAATTCATCAAGATGTGGAATGGCTGTAAACATTGGGCTCTTGAGGTTCTTAAGCTTTTATTTATTTTATATATTTTATTTCCCCTCACACTTTTCTTTATTTACTGTATGCTTTTTTTATTTTGCTTTTTATTTTGCTCAGTTAGAGCACAACCTTGATAAGAAGATAACTTTTTACAAGTGGGAATTGTGAAAGGATTGTGGTGAAGATCTATCTATCTAGTATAAAAATTATTGTCTAAGTCCCCATAAAACATGAAAACCCAACAAGCTGTTTAATTTTAGTTCCAAATCTAGCACATAATCTATTCAGATCATTCTGACAGGAGATTTCAGTGACAGGTGTTATTGATTATTCATTTCCTATCCTTCAAAACAGCTCAAATGAAAAGCACCACTCAATATTTGAGATGAAACAAAACATTTCCATAAGTCTGTAGAGCTACTTTGGGTTCCTTCTCGAGCAGTCTGTCAATTCCACAGCATTATTGGAAGTGTCATAAAATGGTTTATTTATAAACTATCGCTTAGCATGGTCAAGGGCTCTGATAACCTTGGATAATCCCACAGATGGTCCTTTGTTCCATGGCACAATTTGCGCTAAAATGAAAAGCATTATTCTTCAGTCAATATCTAATTTTCTTGTTTCACCAGGTAGAACAGAAGAGATCTACTCGGCTTCCTGCATGCAATTTTTATTGAGGCTTGCTGGCACCATTTGTCCTATGTAAATGTGTGAGTGATTTATTCTTGAGCTTTAACAGTGTATTGCCATGACAGTGAGGCACCATGAATTCTGGATTAAAACTGACAGCAGTTCATTAATTTTGATGCACCTCAGCATGTGTATTAGCTTCTCTCTTATGCTGTTATTGCATTAGTCATGGTGTACTGTACACCAAAATCTAAAATGTAAGCATATCACAAGGGCAACCAAAGGTGCCTAAGGCGAATATGAAAGAACATCTGTTTCAAAAATAAGTGTGATTAATATCACTGACCTTCAAATATATTTTTACTTACATAAATTTAAGTAAAATTTATATTGTATATTGTACAGCGGAAAACTTAAAGGGATAGTTCACCCAAAAATGCAATTTCTGTCATCATTACTCATTTCCATGCAATGAAAGTGAATTGTAACCAGGGGCTTTCAAGCTCCACAATGACATATTAATAAATACATAAAACAGTATATAAGCATAATAAAAGTGGCCCATGTGATGTGTGATCAGCCAGATTGCCCAGCCAATCAGAATTTAGGCACAGATCATGTTAATCTTTTTTTTTTACGACTTGGGAATTGTTTTAAAACGGCCAAAAAAAAGTCATATGGGTGAGTAAATAATGAAAAAAGGTTTAATTTCTTAGTCTGTGAGGTGGATGGATTATCTCAGCAAAGGAGTAGTGCTCACTAACACAGATTTAGACAGATTTGTGAACAATATTTGAGAGAAACAGGCCTTTTGTGTACATAGAAAGTCTTAGATCTTTGAGTTCAGCTCATGAAAAATGGGGGCAAAAACAAAAGTAATGCGTTTATAATTTTGTTCAGTGTATATTGGTTGTTAGGAAAGGGGGAATTATTAAAGATTAAAAAAATAAAATTCAGTAGCCTATTCAATGTTTCCAACTCTCTCTGGGCAATGGAGGGATCCAGACAGGATCAAGACATGTGCGCCAGCCCGATTCATAAAAGCAGAGTGTCTGTTTATACAGGAATCTGACAACCATCCACCAGTCTTACTCCCCCTGAGGAGGTAAGAGAGGGCAGGCTAAGAAAAGGACTCGAGCTTTTAGGGGGAAAAGGAGAGTAGGTAGGTTTCCTCTGTAGCTTGCTCAGTACATCTTATGAATTATTGAGAAAGAGAAATATATGTTGGGTGGATGGAATGGGAGATGTGTAGCATTAGTAGTTTGCCCTATTTTCCCTCTAGCTTGTTAAAAGCAATTGTCCAACCAATTTGTCATTCTGCCCAAAACGTCTCCTCCAGCAAATGCTGACGAGAAATAGAGGGAGGTGGCATGAAGATGAATGTCCTCCCCAACTACCTGCCCAAACCTTGCATTTCATTTAACAAATGATAAACAAAGCAAAAACAAACTTGACTCTAGATTGAGCTCCAGTCCAGGTGCTGGAATCTCATGTGCTGATGAGAAGAGACCACACCCAAGACACTTTGATAAGCAGCTTCTCTGCATATTCTGACACCCGCACCTTAGACAACACCTATTTCAGTTCACAATGAGCTGCTGTTAACATCTGTTATAAAAATTCACTAATAACATTAACAGCATTCAGCATCTATGTGAGTGTGATTTACACCTACCACATGCAAATCTATTTATTCATCTGTAGGCTAGCTTGCTATGATCTTGAAAACTTGTCATATAGCAACTTTTATCAGCAGATGCACCTATTCTCTAACGCATACCAGGTTACACATTTCAAAATGACAAAACATATCTTGTGATCTGATTTATTATGTGTGACTTATGCACACTTGATAAGTTGCTTATTTGCAGACTAAAGCAGAAAGTATACTTTGTTTAGCGTATGTGCACAGTTGCAAGCACAGCCTTGCAAATTAGTATACTTCACTTGACTTGTATGCATACACAGGCGTTCAAAGCATATGCATTGCGACAAATTGCAATACCTCTATAAGTTACAACCCATAAAAACATCTTTGTATTCTTTCATGCTAGAGTTGTACAAATGAGGGTACTTTCTAACCTTTACTAACTCTCCAGAACATTTTCGTTCTCTGCTCCATGCTGGTGGAACAATCTTCCTGCCTTCATCCGGAATGCAGAATCACTGGCAATATCCAAAAGACAGCTGAAAAAAATTACATCTTAAAAAAAAAAATCCTATCCTTTAATTTCCTTTAATCTCTCTCTATTGTAGCTTATGATACTCTGAGCAATGTTTGAAACTTGTATTGTGAGCACTTCTTGTGTCTATTTGCCTCCTCATGATGACTCGCTTGTTGTATTCCTCACTTGTAAGTCGCTTTGGATAAAAGCGTCTAAAAATGTAATGTCTTGTCTTTGTAGGCCTCCATTGTTGCTGTAGCTTGCATGTGTTCCGGTCTGTTCTGTTTATGCAGTTTTTCTTCGATTACCTTGTGAATAGACGCCCCCAGGGCACGGTTGCCACCTTGTGGAAGAAGTTATTACTGCAACAAAAAAAATTTGCATGTGTGACCTGTGCGTACAAAGTACACACGTTTACAAAATTTGGCGGTGCGCATACTATTCTGGTGACGAAATTTGCATCACACACACTGTATGCTGACCCTCCCTTATACACATACAAAGTGAAGTATACTTTGGCCTTAAGGAGTCAAGGTTTGGCTGGTTAGCGTAGGCTAGTTTGCCCCTGCTGATAGATGTTGTAACTACACCATCTGGCTGCCAAAAGGCCCAGCTAACAAAATTAAGTTCTAAAACATTTTTCTAACATTCCCATTAAAGGGAGAGTTCACCCAAAAATGAAAATTCTGTCATCATTTACTCACCCTCAAGTAGTTCTAAACCTGTATGGAGTTTTTTAGATATTTGATATATATTTGGAAGAATGTCAGTAACCAAACAGATCTCACCCCCCATTGACTATATAGTATTTATTTTTCCTACTATCGTAGTAAATGGGGGGCGAGATCTGTTTGGTTACTGAGGGTGAGTAAACGATGACAGAATTTTCATTTTTGAGCTATCCCTTTAAGTTATGAAGTTTATTTGTGAGTGTTGTCTGAATGTTCAAAATGTCCAGTTTTTTAAATGTTTGGGGGAAAAATGTATTGTTATCTAAACGTTAAGGGAACATTCCATTTTATCATTTTCCAAACATTGTGGGAACGTTACTTTTAAATATTCAATAATCCAAAAATGAAGACATCAGAAACATAGGAGACACAACAGCTTTGCTTTAAATTTGTAAAGACATCAACCAACAAACAAGGACTGAAGCAAGGAACAGGGGAAGGTGATTAGAAACTAACAAGGGAAACTATGGAGACAGGAACAAACCACAGGAAGAGAACACAGCCACAGCAAGACAAAAGAACAAAAATAAAAGTCCTGATTTGATTCTCTTTTCAGAAGAGTTGTGAAATTGAAAATGATGCTGCACAGGTCTCACACCCAAAACATATGAATTTGCATACACATGATTTATAGTTAGGTTTGTTAAAGATTATATGATAAAATAGACATATCATTTTTACATATATATATATCAATTATTATTATTATTATTAATATTTAGGTGTTAATTAGTGCACTCTCATTGCTGGGTTGCAGCAGGAAGGGCATCCGGCCAGGGCCGTCGCCAGAAAATATAAAATGGGGGGAGGCATTTCGTTTTCATAGAGAGAACCAACTCCAGGGTGAGATGCAATTCCCATTTAAAAACACATTTAAATATATTTCCTTGAAATAGTTGTAAGTTACTTGCCACAGCACAACCTACATATCCCAACATAAACACTGCTGATAAATTATTTGTTAATAAAAGTGTCTACATTCACAAACCACTGTTAATTATAACAGAAATGGCGCTCCCTTTATAATCTCAAAAAATCTCGCACATCTTAGTTCATTGCGATTTCAAGAATTTCTGTAACAATAAATTAATTTTTATTTACATAATTGTTTGTTATAATAAGAGGATATTTGCCAGCGTGCAGAACTCAGATTCCACTCACCACAAGTTTTTGTTCAGCACTAACTTGAACACCTCTGATTGGTCATTGCGTTCAAGAAATCAACAGATTTGTTTGTGATTGGCTACATTGCTCAACGCTGCAAAAAATATGTTATAAAGCCTTGTCTTTCTTCAGAGTGCAAGAGGGGGGAGAGGGGGGCCCTAATGCAAACCCCCAATCTCCAGCCTTTGGCGACGGGCCTGCATCTGGTATAAAACGAGCCAAATCGGCTGTGCGGATCACCCTGACAAGAAAAGGAGCAAGCCGAAAGAGAGAGAGAGAGAGAGAGAGATTATTTAGGCATTAATTATATAAAAGGTTGAAGTCTAGGTTTTACCTGCTTTATCTGAAGGTTTTGCTGTGCATGTGCTCATGCAAGAACGTGTGTGCACAAGAAAGAAAGCACACAGTACAGTAGTAGGAGAGAGTACATGGTTTTTGCATGTTTTATGCAGATTATTAGCTGCTAGCACACGTTATCTTATTAGAATAATCCAGATTCCGCTATACTCGTCAGGAGTAAGAATAAATGTAAATGCAGTGTTTCTGCCGAAACTTTGCTTGAGAACTTTTTTAGCGCACATACATGCAGTATATACACAAATCATACACATTGATTAGTAAATGAGGTACGTTGTTTTTGTTCTACTTAAAATTTAAGAATAGGAACAATGCATTTGTCCCTTCATTGGAGAGTCCTCTTTGTTATTCCACTGAAGATGCCAAATGTCCATTTGAAAGAGAAAAGTGTATAGAAAGAGCTTCGTAATGAGATTTTTTTTCGAGCTTCAGGCCACGAGCTATTGGCTGAACAGGCAATCAGCAAAAGCTGATGCATTACTGTAATTTCCTTTGATTTGCAGCGAATTTGATCATACAAGCACTATAAATCTCTGAGAAGAAGCAGAGGAGCAGCCTGGGTTGTAATTGTGCCTTTTAGATGACCTCCTATTGTATAAGAAGTAGGAAGAGAAATGGAGATGAATGGCCTTGGTATGGTATTTATATATGTGACTGTGTTATTTACAGAGCTCTGGTGGAGAAGGTATCCAATAATGCAAGGAAAGTTTAACTTAATGTGTTCCAGATGAAATCACGCTCTGGCATTATAGAAATATTTCCTTTGGGAACAGAACTGATCACACCAGGAAAACCTAATAATGTACATCTGACTGCTTTAAAGGGAAAGTTTACACAAAATTTAGGCTACTTATTAGGTTACCCAAACTTATATTTTATATTATATATTATATTATATACTTTATTTCTTCTGTAGAACACAAAATATTTATTTTCTAAGAATATCCTGGTCATTCTTTTTCATAGAATGAAAAAAAGTTTCTTGAGTGGCCAAGATTTTCTTCAAAAGATTACTTTTTGAGTTCACCAGATCAAATGGAACAACATGGGTGAATGTGAGTAAATTATCAAATTTTCATTTTTAGATGACTATATTGAAATACTGAAATTTAATAAAGTCTAATGTGGTGATTCACGCTCATGATTTTGAATCAATATGTGACCACATTAATCCCAGATGTGAGAAATTCATTCATTAGAAGAGCTAATTAAGACTGATTTTGAAATATCCATGTTAAAACAAGTTGCAATTTTAAATTGATGAGAAGACGTTAACTTCAGAACACCTTAAAACCTCATTTAAGACCTCTAGTATAACTCAAGGTGACAGTCTTTCTGATAAGGGTAAATCTTATGACTGTTTCCCAGTGTTACTGCAGTTTAATCAAATGTTGTTGTTCTCAATAACACACTGTGTACCATCCATTTCTGATGAGCTTTCAAAGAGCTCCGACAGACTGTGGAGCTCACAGTTCTTAAGCCAAATGTCATTTCACTGTGAAACAGTTTGCTAAGAGGCCTACTTATTTATTCAAAAGAGAAAGTCATTTCATTTCTAGGAGCTCACTGTACTCTGGGTTCTAACAGCATCCAAAGTTTCTTGCTCATCAATTGATCTCAAGCTAATGTGACTGTTTCATTCTAATAATGCACCGAAAGTTACTCATGAATGAGAGCGAGTTAAACATTAAGAGCAATTTAAACGCAACTTAAACACACAATGCATGTTGTTTTGGCTAAGTGCCTTTATGTCGGCATGCAGTTCACTATGGGCAACCCAGCATTATGCGGCTCTGTCAACATGTGTGGGTAATTATTAGGTAGCTCAGTCTGCGTTGTGACAGACCCATAATGATTGAGTCAGACAACTCTTAGTGGAACTGCAGGCAGACTGATTGCCTGTTCCCTCTCCATCAGAGACCAGTTAGGAAAAGACCTGCCAAATAGCCAATCAGTTGTCTCTGGAATGAACTCAGAGCCGGAATGTTATCTTTATCTAAGATTGAACACATACAGTGAGGCTGAAGTCTGAAATAACTAGTGAAAATGCTGCTTTTTTGCATTTTTCTCATTTAAGTTGAACTGAAAAACTTGCAATAGCATTCAAAAGTTTGGGGTCAGGAATGTTTTTCAAAGAAGTCTTATTCTCACTACAAGGCTGCATTTATTTAACCAAAAATACAATAAAAACAGTAACATTGTGAAATATTATCAATTTAAAATAAGCGTTTTCTATTTTAACATGTGTGATGGAAAAGCTGAATTTTCAGCATCATTACATGATCACATGATCTTTCAGAAATCATCTTAATATGCTGATTTGGTGCTCAAACATTTCTTATTATTATCAATGTTGAAAACAGTTGTGCCGCTTAATATTTTGAAATATTTTGTGACATTATAAATGTGTTTTTGGTGACTTTTGATTAGGGAACCCTTTCTAAATAAAAGTATTCATTTTAGGGGTGTAAGAATATATTGTGCCACAATATATCGTAATACAAAAATGAAACAATATGTATTGTGGATAGTAACAATATGTATTGTGTATAGTTCAAATTTCTGTGAGAGAAAAAAAAATTCAAGTTTACATAGTTTTAGTGTCTAAAACATTAGACAGTGTCTAAAACTACATTAAACTACTATATACAGCTCTGGAAAAAAATTAAGAGACCACTCCAAGTTCAGAAATCAATGTTAAGTGGTCTCTTAATTTTTTCCAGAGCTGTATAATGTTGAATATAATGTATAATAATGTAATGGGGGAATATTTGTGGGTCCTGATAATGCCAAATGTCTTGTGTTACCAGTAAAAAGTGGCCTACATTATTTTAAATGTATCTAGTCAGTGACAGAGTGCAAGCATATTTGTCTAAAATAATTCAGTATTTTCATCTTCAGAATCATGAATATTTTTATTCTGGTGTCACCAATGTCCTGTGCATTGGGTTACCAGCACCAAGTCCAAGTCAATTCATTTCCACCCCCAATGTAATACCACATGTGTTTTAATCAACAGTACATTTTTTGTTAACCTTTTACCATATGTCTTGGAGTATCGCAATAATATTGTATTGTCAGTTCATTATCGCGATATGTGTCGAATCGTGTCATGAGGGTATCGTTACACCCCTACACCCTAAAAATTTTATTGACCCCAAACATTTGAACTTATTTTAAAACTTCTTAGTATTTGGTTTGTCAAACCGTTGCTTTAGAAATAGTGCTGAATCTTAAATATTTATTATTTATTGTACTGCATATCATAGTATTTGTTCTTACATTCATATGTTTCTATTCTTTGATCACCCAAGGGTTTAAGTGTAAGCTAAACATTCAGTTGTATTCATATTTCTTCATGACTCGAAATGAGAAAAACTTTCTATTGGGCAATTGAAGAAGTCTTATGTGGTAATTCATCATGTTGTGCAAATTCAGAATGAAAAATGCAATCTGCTCTATTTCATGAGCCACTGTGGTTCTGAAGATGAGAAAGTTATTTCAGTTTGCATATTCCTTCTGTGTTGGACACAGTCAAATACTAAACATGCCCCCAAAAATGAGGTTTTATGAAACAATGTTCTGTTTACAAATGCATATGAGTTTATTTTTTCATATTTTTATCTGAATTATCCATGAGCATTGACTTGTAATGTTGTTTACTTTGCTGTAATGCAATGAGAATCCTTAAATTTTGCAGTGTTTAAAGCATCCTAGAACTTCAGTGTTTCTATAGTTACATTTTACAAGAAAGAGAAGGATTCATAGAAACAAAGAGTGTCAAAAAACTTCAGTTGCTTAATAAATATATAAAATATCACAGTATGACACGATGCCATGAGAGAACGTTACTGTTGTTTGCTCCAGTATGCTCTGACAACACATCCAGCCATCTCTGCTCTTTTAATACAGGGAGATTTCAGCATATTGAACTCAGTCAGTCGTCCTGTTTAGTATTCTGTTCTCAAACTGAGCCGAGCATATGTAGCTTAACTTGACCTGCCAACACAGATTCTATGGTTGAGAGAGCACAGGACCTGCTCGTAGTCAAATTTATTTTTAGGCTCTTCTTAGCATTCTGGTATAGAAGGTGTAGACAAGCCATAGATGTTTTAAATATGAAAAGTATTACGACTGAAAGTATTTGTCTCATCATAATACCTCGTATCTGAGAAAGAATGCAGAGGAAATGAAGTGTAGTACCTTATAGATTAATATATTTAAATTCATGTCTTTGTTAATGCTATCAGTTGTATTACCCTAATAAATGCTGCATAAGCTGAGCCTTATCTGACAGCAGACTGAATGACCTTCATATCATCTGAGTTAACATTGTCCAGTGACCCTTCATTGCTCTCTGTCAAAATGAAAATATTTTCCTAGAAATAATGGAGCTTCATGTATTATGTATAAACGTCTTAACTACCCTTCAATTTCTCTTCTTCTATATATTGTTCCTTTCAAATGGCAAATCTCATGAATGGACTCAAGCCATGCGGTATGACTCCTCAGGTAATTGTTCAACACCCAAAAGCTAATTTTCATGTTTTTAATGGAGTCCGAAACTTGAACAAATAGCTATTATGTATCATGTATTTATACTTTCTAACACATGCCCTTGGTCTGTGTCTGATTTGTCTTTGCATATTATCCTTAGGTAATAAAGAGTTTTCATAATCATCAAAATATAATAACTTTCTCTGCCTCTTCAACAACTTCATAGCAACAGTAACTAAAGGCGGGTCTTTGCGAATGGTCAAATTGAGCACCAAATCTGTCGCAAATTTGATTACTCCAAGATAACTGAAGATTTCGTTGCAGCCAAAGCAAAAAAGGTCCTCTTTTAAATGGTGAGTCAACTGTATTAATTCATTATACCTGTCTTAAGTCAACAGTAGGGGTCAATATGATAAATTGGCATTTTTTCTCTTAAAAAATTTTAATGTAGAGGGCGGTATATTCCTATTTTGCCTAGAGTACTGGACTGTCTTCCCCCGGCCGTGGGTGTAACGATATTCAAACCAAACCGAAAAACACGCTCATGGATTACTGAACGCACCCCGCCCCCTGCTGCCCTGCTCAGCCCTGGTCCATTGCATCTACATGACAAATTCAGCGTTGTAGCCTAACCACCAATAATCGCAATAAGCTCCGTGTTTTGTTACTTTCGATAAGATACAAAGTGTCATCTTTCTGTCCATTAAATCACGAAATTCACACTCTTTGATGTGGCGTGACAGATCGCTGTACAGGTGCCTCATTTCAAACGGCAGCGCGGAGCGCAAGTGAACGCGATCATCTCTTCCTCTTTAATAAACATGATAAAGTACAACTTACTGAGTAACTGTGTAATCGCTCAGTCAGTGTTTCAACAGCGGAAAGCTTGTAAACACAGTCACGTATCATTTAACTTACCTCAGGCGAGTCCACAGCATGTTAGTTCGCCAGAAATGAACTCTTTCGCTAAATATGCACTATTAGCCTATATGAAGAGTTTGGTTCCAAAACGCGATAAACAGCATTTTCAAAAAAATTGAGTTTCCGCCAAAATCAGTATTGTATCTGGTCGGTATTGAAAAGTCATTTATTAATTTTGCACAAAATGCGATATCCGTCGTGTTATTCTGTCATGTTTTCTCCCTTTCTTTCCAAAACGCGACAAACGCCAGTCTCCTTTTTCTGCAGAACGCGATATATCCGCTCAACCAATCACAGCGCACCATTCCACCCACTGTAAACATTGAAGGCTTTTTTTAATACCAATGTACTTCGCAAATGTGTTTATTTAACCGTGCGGTGGCACCAGATACTCTTTAATCATTAACTCATTAACAAGATGACCCGTTGAATTCATTTTGGGAGCGACGGCTGAATGTATTTTTAGTAAAATGCCTGTATATAAGATAAATATTGGCAAAGTTTAGGCTCTGTCATATATGTGAATCAACTTACTTTGTTGTGTATTTTGAATTTGAAAAATAACTTTTATATTGATGGATTAATTGCATTTTGAGAAAATAAAGTGTCATGGATTTATTGCATTTTGGGGAAAAAAATTATACGTTTTTATAATAAACTTTTTAAAATCAAAAAGTAGATTTGAATTTTTAATGTTTTTATAACCAAAAGATGCTATGTGAAAGTTTGAAACAGAAAATAGTGGTTTTCATCTTGCCACATTCTTGGTAAAGAAAACTATTTTATAATTAGATTTAGAAGTTTATGCAAAACCTGCCTTATGTGCTGTTTACAGGTTTGCCTACAATTTGTTATGTGATTGTTGATTATTATATCTAAAAATAAATAGCAACTGAATTTAGGCTAATAGGTTGGGCTCTGAGCCTTTATTATTAATGTGCAAGTAAGGGCTCCCATATAGTTTACAGCATTAGCAGAGATAATTTTTATATCCTTAAGAAACTTTTAATTAGAAATAATTTAAGACAGAGACATAATTTGTTCAGTAAACTACTGTTTAATTAAAAAAAAAGAAACAATTTTGTTTAGTTTTTTTCCCTGCTGTACCGAACCGAACCTTGACTTCAAAATCGAGGTAGGGCTACCGAACCATCAGTTTTGTGTATCGTTACACCTCTATTATCCTGTTATTTCCTATCACCTGTAAATATGCAATATTACAAAAGTTAAATGTGTTGTGAATGCATTTTTTATGTTGTTTTTAACTCTCATGGTCATTTTAATAGCTTAAAAAAGCAATGAAAGTACTTCTTGACTTAATCTTGAGAACTGATTATAAACAAAATGTCACGTTAATAACACGCTTCACCTGTCCTCCATAAAAATGTTACATTATTCGAGTTTATGGTCTCAAAGAGCCCAGATATAAAGCATGAATGACCACCTAAACATAAAAACAGTATAGTCAGTCTCAAGCTAACATGAGGGTTTAAAGGTGGAGATAGTGAATGCTGTTACTACTACTACAACTGATAGTTGTGATGATGACGATGATGATTATGGTTCCCATTTTGTTGAATATATTTACACTATAGCAGCACAATGCACAGCATATTAAAGAAGCACTTTATAATCTTCACAGAAGTTGCCATTAATATGAGACCGTCTCTGCTGCAACATGAAATGGTTTTTGATACAAAAATGGAGAGAATTTAAATTACTGTGAAGATGATCACAAATTTACCATAAAATGCAATTTTAAAACAATTTTCAGGTCTACTTATTGCAGCAGTGAACAATCTAAGAGTTCAGTGTTTCATCTCTACATACTTTCAGTCTCCTCAGATACTTCAATCTGTGTGTGTTCCGATTCAGTAATATCAGTTACTTGCAGGCAGGATCCATTAAAACATGTCTGATGCAGAATCACTGTGGCAGCTTAAGAGGCACTATAAGCGTTATTGACCTGCTGAGAGCACGCGGTTGTGAAAATTGCACTGCGTGGTTCGCAGACTTTCTCAAAGTTTGAATTTATATTAATGTTTATGAGTTTCTATTTTTAGGATTAAATAAATATACACAAAAATTATACTTCTCTAAGATGATCAGCATTTTGGTCTGCACGAGTCAGCTGGTAAGTCTTGATTATTAAAATATAGGAAGTCAAAATTGTACCATATTAAGCTTCTTTTATCTTTTTTCCAAATGATGCCACAGAGCAATTAATTATTCTGCGTCTCTGAGTAACACACGGGTGTTTTATCAAATGAATCAGTTTAGTGAATGATCTAATTCATCATACAAAGACATTCTATTTTTTGTTCCTGCATGAATTAGTGTTTTTCACTAATTGTTTGACTAAATGATTCAATTATTCACTCAGTGTTTTTAATGAAACAGTTGACTAAATAATTCAATGACTCACTCATAAAGACAGTGGCTGCATCCAAAGGGGCAGTCGTGGTCTAATGGTTGGAGAGTCAGACTTGTAATCTGAAGGTTGTGGGTTCGATTCTCATATCACCACAGCAAATGGCTGCCTGCTGCTCCGGGTGTTTGTGTCCACGGCTTACGGTGTGTGTGTTCACTACCCGCACACATTCTAATTCACAAAAAAAGAATTGAATCATCATTGAGCTTGTTCAACGCAAGACAAAAAAATTATTTTGGACATAAAGGCATTATGTTTTCTTCTGTTTTGTTGTAAATTAACTGCATAATGCTAAACTGTATGTAATGTAAAAACCACTGGGAAACCACGGTTGTCATTACCAGTACTGTATTAATAAAGGCAGTTAATATAAATTGTTTTAGGTAACACTTTATTTTAATGTGTCCTTGTTACATGTTACATGTATTTACTATAGTACTAACTATAAATTAGGCATAATTGAATGCAACTAACTCTAAACCAAACCCTAATCCTACCATAACCCTATAGTAAGTATGTAGTTACTTAATATTACTCAGTACTTAAATGTATAATTACACTGTAACAGGGACACATTAAAATAAAGTGTAACCATTTATGACTTAGCCATGTACAACATTTCATTAGTGTTTAATGCTGAGGAGAACTCTAGCCTACAAGCTCCGAAGGACTGGACTTGGTTTCAGACTTCCATTTGAGAAGCACCCTATAAAGTGAACCCCTGAGTTAGATGCTGTATGTTCTTGGAGATTAATTGTAATTGACAATTACATATGAATACATTATGATCAAAATTTATTTGAAAACAATACACATTAAATTTAAGGTTTGCCCAGCTGTAAAGAACAAGAATGAACATGAATGAGCATAGGTGACAGGTGAAAGAAACACAATGTTCATGTGAAACAGTTGTTCTAAAACATGTCGTTCTCACATTTGCTATTCACACCTAAAATCAAATAATTTTACCTCTCTCTTTCTCTTTCTCTGCACTTTACATTTACTTTTCCCCCCACAAATTTCATCATCTTAACACCATTTTTCCTGGTGTTTGATTTACCCTCATGAATAATCTCTCTCATTTTTCATTAATGTAAAAGTTTATATTGTTTGTCTGACAAAACTTTTATCTCAAAACAGTTTCGGAAGCCAGAGGTTACCCTCAGCTAACAGAGCTTTAAAGTGCTGTTATGAATAAATTAATCAAAAGTATAAGAGCTTGAGTCACAAAGTTTATTCTGTGGTTATATATGGCTGATATATATGCACAACCATTCATTATTTCCTTTTGAATCATTTAGATAGTAATGTTAAACAAACACTTCATTGTAAACCCAGAAGAACTTAAATTGCATGATATATCAATACATTTATTAGACAGTTATCTGATCTGAACCATTGCATCTGATAGACCTTGTATTTATACATATGAGAGACAGATAAAAAGATTTTTTTCTGAATCAGCTCAGAGATACTGTGAGAATGATAAAATTTCAAATGACAACTGAGCTTTTAATAAATCATTAAACAGTGAACACTGCTGTGATGTTGTTTGTATTTCTCTGAGATTCTGAAGCCAGCCTACAAATTGGCTGACATGACTTCAGGGCTAAGGCTTTTCACCATGTGAGGTGAAACTGGTGGCCTTGTCCTTGCTGTGTGTTTTGTTTACATGCATTGTGCTCCAGGTCACTTTAGTGACAAGCTCAATACATTTCCTTTGAACTTTCTATTTCTATTATGTACATTATGTAAGCTATTTGAGTACCATTAAGCCTTTGAATTGTAAGCAGTGCACATATATACAGTACAGTCCAAAAGTTTGGAACCACTAAGATTTTTTATGTTTTTAAAAGAAGTTTCGTCTGCTCACCAAGGCTACATTTATTTAATTAAAAATACAGTAAAAAACAGTAATATTGTGAAATATTATTACAATTTAAAATAACTGTGTACTATTTAAATATATTTGACAAAGTAATTTATTCCTGTGATGCAAAGCTGAATTTTCAGCATCATTACTCCAGTCTTCAGTGTCACATGATCCTTCAGAAATCATTCTAATATGCTGATCTGCTGCTCAAGAAACATTTAATGTGTACAATTGTACAAAATATTTGTGTACAATATTTTTTTTCAGGATTATTTGATGAATAGAAAGTTCAAAAGAACAGTGTTTATCTGAAATCTAATCTTTTGTAACATTATAAATGTCTTTACTGCCACTTTTGATTGATTTAATGCATCCTTGCTGAATAAAAGTATTCATTTCTTTAATTTCTTTTCAAAAAAATAAAAATAAAAATTCTTACTGACCCCAAACTTTTGAACGGTAGTGTATAATGCTACAGAAGCTTTGTATTTCAGATAAATGCTGTTCTTTTGAACTTTCTATTCATCAAGGAATCCTGAAAAAAAAAGTACACAACTGTTTTCAACATTGAAAATAATCATAAATGTTTATTGAGCAGCAAATCAGCATATTAGAATGATTTCTGAAGGATCATGTGACACTGAAGACTGGAGTAACGATGCTGAAAATTCAGCTTTGCATCACAGGAATAAATTACTTTGTCAAATATATTTAAATAGTACACAGTTATTTTAAATTGTAATAATATTTCACAATATTACTGTTTTTTACTGTATTTTTAATTAAATAAATGTAGCCTTGGTGAGCAGACGAAACTTCTTTTAAAAACATTAAAAATCTTAGTGGTTCCAAACTTTTGGACTGTAGGCTACTGTATATATTAGTGTTGTAGTCAAGATCACCTAAACCGAGACCAAGACCAGTGTGTGTCGAGACCAAGACCAAGGCAAGTCGAGACCGAGTCAAGACCAAGACCA
The DNA here is from genome assembly GCA_003731715.1 of Anabarilius grahami. Taxonomy (NCBI): domain Eukaryota; kingdom Metazoa; phylum Chordata; class Actinopteri; order Cypriniformes; family Xenocyprididae; genus Anabarilius; species Anabarilius grahami. The sequence goes on along the minus strand of RJVU01059636.1, from coordinate 213,546 downwards.
GACCAGCACTCCTCAAATTCATCTGAAAGATCCAAATTTACTGCCTGAGAAATGTCTTATTTTTATCAATAATTAAAATTAAAATAATAAAACTGTAACACGAGGTTGAGATCAAATAGTAGAGGATGCAGGGTCTAGGTGCAGCTAGTGATGTGACGTTTGACACCAAGGCTTCGAAGCTTGTATCAAAAAAACTAAACATCTCACAGTGAAGCACTGTATCGGAGCTTGATTCGTTTTGCCATAACCACGTGATCGGTGACGTCCGAAGCTTCGTTTTCGCACACAACCACGTGACTGCTTCGCATTCTGATTCACATAACGTGAACCCTTGCGCAGATGTGAAGTGTAATTTGCTTTTTAGCAAAAGAATGTCATAATACGAATAAATATTTACATGTGTAGTTTTGTGCATGTTCAGTTTGTATTTATTCCCACAATGACAATCATTTATTTTGATAATTTATTTTGACAATCATTTATTATTTAAAATTTAAATAAACATAAAATTTATTCAGACTAATTTATTCAAATTGTGTTAGTAAAATAACACGTAAAAGAATAGGTATAATAATACATTTACATTGTTTTATACGCTTTTCATAGCACAAACTGATTTATTACATGAAACAGTCCAAAAATAGCTGGGTCGTCTGGGACGCAAAGGCAGTTTTTTCCACCTTTTGACCACAAGATATCGTTAGTGTGCACCGTGTTGAAAAGCTTCGAGTAATGAACCTCTTACGATACACTTGAGGGGAAAGCCTCGGTGCTTCGCAAAGCTACATTCCGCCATCACTAGGTGCAACAGTACATTTATTAAATAAAATCCAAAACAGACTTGAGAAACAGGCAGGAACAGAACAAAAACAACGACGTATATGCAACAGAGGACTGACAATGGAACTGGACAAACACAGGGCTTAAATACAAGGAGAACAGAGGATCTAACGAGACTAATTAACAAGACACAGCTAAACTTAAACACTAATCAAATCTGTAACCAAGGAGACAAACAAGTGGCGGTAAACTGAGAACAAAGAGAACATGTGACTAAAGAAAAACAAACTCTAGACATACACAACTAAACAGGACAAAACACAACTCAAACTGTGACAAAAACACTATATAGAGCGGTTACCAATCAGTTGAAAAACTGTAATCAATTGAAAAACTCCAATCAAATGAATGATGTTAACGAAGAAATCAGACAATGCAACAAAAATTTTGCTATATCCCTGCAGTTGTGGTCTTGAGTGGTCTTGAAATAAAATCCCGAGTCCTTTTAGTCTGAGACCAAGACCGAGACCAAGGCAAGACCTTCAAAAGACACTAATATATACATATATAGGGGTTAAATTGGGATTTGTTATGTGGGGGGGCTCTGTGGTTTCAGGCTTTCGAGGGGTGCATGTGTATGAGAAGACTACAAAATCGTATCAATTGACAAACTAAAATTTAACAAGTTGAGAGAGCCCTCTGCTATGAACAATAAAATGCTGATCGAAATCATTCTATAGTGGTAGTGTGCAAAGCTACATTTGATGACAAAAACATCTTTCTGTAGGCCTGTGCCTTCTCCTTTGTGTCAGTATCAAATATAAGAGTGATTCTACCATTAAAGGAGAGAATATAAATACAAAATACAGAGTTCGACATTAAGCCTTGTTTTGTGCTTGTCTCTTGGACAACTAAATTGGTTATTTACTTGTCAGAGTAAAAAAACTAGCTTGTCTGGGGGGAAAAAAGTTTTTTGTGTGTGAGCAAAATTCTCATCAGTGTTTTATCCGCAGTGATATATTTAAGTCTGCATATTTATGTTATTTACCCTGGGGGTATTTTATTAATATTCCTTACATAATAATAATAATAACAATTCCTTAAATAATAATAATAACAATAATTGCATTGAATAATGTTATGATATTCTTTAAATATTTTTGAATATACAAATAAGAAATGTTGGTGAGAAATTTATACTTTTAAACATGAAATTAAACCGCCAGTAGATGGCCGTCTTATTGAGTGAGCCACTGAGTCATTTATCCAAACGATTCATTCAAAACGCGGAGCGAGACGCGCTGTTTCTGCTTTGTTTGGAACTATTTTCACTGCTACAATATAACAAAAAAAACGGCAAAACTGGACCTAAAACGTAAGTGATTAATATTAACTAATGTTACTTGTTTATTGAACTGTTGTATGAAATTAGTGTCAATTTCAATCAAGGCGATATTCAGGAATTCAGCACTTTCGGTCGTGTGATGCTTAACTTTAACATATGTCGAAAATATCTAGCTATAAAAACCCCACATATTGAATTTTTATTGCAACATGATAACTGAGTTTCTTTGTGTATAACAATGAGAGACATCACCTTATTCAGTCACTTAAGATAGCAAAACATCATGACTTTTCATTGCTAGGTTTATTAGGGAAAACAGATAGCAAGTTGTATGATGGTATTATTAAATTTTTGAAAGTAAGTAAATTATACAAAAGAATATAACGTTTTGATTGTTTGTTTGTTTATTTGTTCTGTTTTATTTTCCAGTTTGTTTATTTGTTTTGATTGTTTTTTTTATTATTTATTTATTTTTATTTTTTTATTATTATTATTTGCTGTATATAAATAATATCCTGATCCATACTCCATTCCAGTCGGTGGCGGTAATGCACCAGTAAGTTAGGTTGCCAACCGCCAATAAACACAAAAGAAGAAGAAGAAGAAGAGTTTCTTTGTGTGAGCAGAGCTCATTTGTTTTTAATTCTCCTCAATAGGTTACGTGCTCCTCAAGAGCGCAAATGCTATCATCACCGCCGATATTAGGCTAGCCTACATTATATTACTATCGCCTCTTAAGCTAAATGAATTATTCTCGAGTTTTGGTTGTTATTGACATTTTAATCAAGCTATTTATCTGGTCAAGCAAGTAAAATTCTCTTNACATATAAGAACAGACAAGGAGTGAAGGGAGTGAGTCCATATATATAGGGAGTGCTGACGAGGAAGTCCAGGTGATGATGATCGGTGATGATGGGGAGATGACGAGGAAAGTGAGTGCAGGTGTGGAGACAGGAGGATCATGGGAATTGGAGTCCAAGGAACAAGGGATCTGTGACAGTAAAAGTGTAAACAAACCAACATGGCGGACCGTACGGGGCTTATGCTCATTAACAATTATTATATCGCCAAAGGTGCTTACTCCTTGCTTATTTGAGGGAAACAGAGGTGGAAAATGACGCATAAGGCAAGAGCAGCTGTAATACCTTTTATTTTACCGTGCACTTGCATAAACACCGCATCCGTAGAGGCTGCCATTGTTGTTTCGCGGGCTGTGTGACGTCAGAACTCGTAACTGGGAGTACATCGATCTCGTACGAGTTCACGGGTGGGAAAGTCACGGCTTTGACTGCTGTTCCAGTGCACTTTCACGGGTAGAAGGTTGGAAAAACACGGGTAACGGGTTGTCTGGAACGCGGCATCAGCCCCGGACGGCCCCGGCCCAATTTAACCCCATATATAGTGGTGTGAAAAAGTGCTTGCCCCCTTCCTGATTTTTTATTTTTTTGCATGTTTGTCACACTTTAATGTTTCAGATAATCAAAAAAATTTAAATATTGATCAAAGATAACAAGTAAACACAACATGCAGTTTTTGAATGAAGGTTTTTACTATGAAGGGAAAAGAAAATCCAAACCCACATGGCCCTGTGTGAAAAAAAGTGCTTGCCCCCCGCTGTTAAAACATAACTTAACTGTGGTTTATCACACCTGAGTTCAGTTTCTCTAGCCACACCCAGGCCTGATTACTGCCACACCTGTTCAAAATCTAGAAATCAATTAAATAGGACCTGCCTGACAAAGTGAAGTAGACCAAAAGATCCTCAAAAGCTACACATCATGTTGAGATCCAAAGAAATTCAGGAACAAATGAGAAAGAAAGTAATTGAGATCTATCAGTCTGGAAAAGGTTACAAAGCCATTTCTAAAGCTTTGGGACTCCAGCGAACCACAGTGAGAGCCATTATCCACAAATGGAGAAAACATGGAACAGTGGTAAACCTTCCCAGGAGTGGCCAGCCGACCAAAATTACCCCAAGAGCGCAGCGACGACTCATCCAAGAGGTCACAAAAGACCCCACAACAACATCCAAAGAACTGCAGGCCTCACTTGCCTCAGTTAAGGTCAGTGTTCATGACTCCACCATAAGAAAGAGACTGGGCAAAAATGGCCTGCATGGCAGAGTTCCAAGACGAAAACCGCTGCTGAGCAAAAAGAACATAAAAGCTCGTCTCAGTTTTGCCAGAAAACATCTTGATGATCCCCAAGACTTTTGGGAAAATACTCTGTGGACTGACGAGACAAAAGTTGAACTTTTTGGAAGGTGTGTGTCCCATTATGTCTGGCGTAAAAGTAACACAGCATTTCTGAAAAAGAACATCATACCAACAGTAAAATATGGTGCTGGTTGTGTGATGGTGTTACGTCCCGCACTTCTTAAAAGGAGGGACTGGCGTGAGTTTGGTAGATAACAGGGAAACCGACTCCAGCCGACAGATCACCACACACAACAAACTAAGATCCACAAAAATTTATTAAGGGGAAATACAAAGAAATCAAATAAAAGGAGCCATGGCTTCAGGGTGCCCCAAGGCCAAAACAACAAACATAACAGCTTACAAATAAAATAAATAAATACCCTAACAAAAGAAATAAAAATACAGTCAACTTCCCTAACTCCCCAAAATAAACGGCAGGACACCCCTACGCTCCTAAAGCATAAAACAGAAACTTATTTGGGGTAACTTTAAGCAACACAGAGATAGTGGTTCGCAATCTGATCTGCCGACGGGAGAAGGAATCCGGAGCTCCTCACGCCAGCAGGCCAACGCCAGAATGAGCTCGCCATCTTTCGGGAGCGCCGCCCTTTTAAACGTAGAAGGCGCAGGCTTAGCCAATGGCGATCTGTCCACAGCAGCCAATCCCTGCACAGACATTTAAAGGGAAAAACAAAACTCCGCACACAAAACAAGACAAATGCTGAATATCGTAACAGATGGTCTGGGGCTGTTTTGCTGCTTCAGGAACTGGAAGACTTGCTGTGATAAATGGAACCATGAATTCTGCTGTCTACCAAAAAATCCTGAAGGATAATGTCCGGCCATCTGTTCGTGACCTCAAGCTGAAGCGAACTTGGGTTCTGCAGCAGGACAATGATCCAAAACACACCCGCAAGTCCACCTCTGAATGGCTGAAGAAAAACAAAATGAAGACTTTGGAGTGGCCTAGTCAGTCCTGACCTCAACCCTATTAAGATGCTGTGGCATGACCTTAAAAAGGCGGTTCATGCTCGAAAACCCTCCAATGTGGCTGAATTACAACAATTCTGCAAAGATGAGTGGGCCGAAATTCCTCCACAGCGCTGAAACCGACTCATTGCAAGTTATTGCAAATGCTTGATTGCAGTTGTTGCTGCTAAGGGTGGCCCAACCAGTAATTAGATTCAGGGGGCAAGCACTTTTTCACACAGGGCCATGTGGGTTTGGATTTTGTTTTCCCTTCATAATAAAAACCTTCATTTAAAAACTGCATGTTGTGTTTACTTGTGTAATCTTTGTTTAATATTTAAATTTGTTTGATGATCTGAAACATTAAAGTGTGACAAACGTGCAAAAAAATTTAAAAATCAGGAAGGGGGCAAACCCTTTTTACACCACTATATATATATATATAGTTCTGTCATGAAACTCTAGATGGCACAGGCTGATGGATCCTTAAAGCAAACTGATGATATTCTCTGCGTTTACTTGGCACAAGCTGATTGGTTCATGTCACATCTGCAGCCAATGAGTTTGCTGCTCACAACATCTAAATGGCTGTTTAGCATTCACTATAGCAGCTGCAGTGTGCTTTCAGAGTTCCTCTGAACCCTCCGCCTTCCCCAGCTCCACCTGTATAGATCTGCTATGGGTAATTTTTATATATGCTGTTTGTGCAGCAGCAGTATGTCTACATATGCATAGCAGTGTATCAGCGTAAATATTGGCAGTAGCAAGCAGCAATAACAGCAGCAGCAATAAGCTACAACTACAGCAATAATCAAGAGCAGCGTTACATTTTATTTAATATAATACTCTACTAAATTGAAATTTGGTTATTTATTGATTTAATGTTATATGACAGGGACTAGGACTTTATCGATTTGTTTTTTCACCACAAGACTAGAACAAATCCAATCAAACTAATACATTTTTAATTTAATTGCATGTTTTAAACTAATTGAACATATTTATTTATTAAATGAACCTCATGCAAAAATAGTGAAAGCTGCAAGAAATGTCTGTTTCTTGTAGCTCTGTTATTAGTCTTTAATCAGGTGGTAAAACTCTTGTTGGACAAAGTCATTCTTTCATCTTCATTGTAATTATCTTTATCTGGAAGGCATTGCCCAGAGAAACCAATTGAGGCCAGGTGTTGAAGATAAAGAACTTGATGTTATCGCCCATCAAAAAACAGTTCAAACATGTGGTACAATAACATGGAAGATTTGCACACAGAGTTAGATAATTAAACAGTCAAAAAAACACATCTCCCAATGACCAACATTGTCATAATTTGCAGAGTCTACTGCCAGAAAAGTTAGAAGGGCATGTCAATAATAGCACTTTTACAATCGTTCCACAAGTGAGAAATCAACTTCAATGCTCTGTTTTCTCAATCAAGTATCAGACACACGCACGCAAAAAAACACCTCTATTGGGGTTCTGCAACTCCAATAATCTGGTTATGTTTATCTGTTTCTTGCCAGGCAGGTCGTATCAATGTGTACGAAATGGCAGGCGACTCCGAGGATACAAGCTTGTGCTTTTCTTACCGGCTTGTCTCAGGAAATCGGCCTTATCAGTCTTGCCCAAGCTGTTATACAGCAGAATAATTTTACAGCTGGCTGAGAAAGCCTTGGCGACCCTGGATAGTGTGCTGTGCAGGCAAAATTTAACCTTGGTGTCCCTTATCAAATTAGAACTGCCTTTTGTTTACAACCGGCTGACAGAAAGCCATATTTGTGACGGGTCTTTTTCTCTGGGTGAGGCCAAGTGGCAGCAGAGTCGCTGATGGATAATTTATGATTTATGTATATGTGGCAAAACACACTGCTATTTGTACAGCGCTGACATGAAACCAGACTCTAGAGACCATGAGCATTTTTTTTGATAAATAAACTAAGGTATGAGCGGTGTGGAGGTCATGTCATACATTTCTCTTTAAAAAAAATATAGCAATGATGCTGGTGAATTATTATTATTTTTTTAAATCACTGACAGATCAACAATTCTTTCTGATAATGTATAGACATCTGGTCATTAATGCAAAATACATCTCTACAGGTTAATCAGTTGCCTTAGACATTGGATTATTATTCAAAAATATTTGACTTTTGAAGTATTGGAGTATTTCAGAGAGCTGTGCAAAATATTTTTAAGTGTGGCACGCTATCCAACTTATTATATATTATAATATATATATACCTTATTCCTACGCTCCATGACACTTTGCGCGAATTATGGGTGTAACTTCCGTTAAGCAATCAATGAAAGGCTTGCTCTATAAACACACACAATAATACGTTTTCAAAAACTGGGTACAATGAGATGACACTTTTCTACTCACCCTTCAACCATCGAACATTAAAAGGACATTTAAAAGTGTAAAAGCATCAACGAGGTACTTTCAACAGACCATGAATTTATCTGTAGGCCTATTATGTAACATACGTTGCCTTAATCAAACATGTTATTAAATTCAGCATTGCGTGATACTATTTTAAAGTGATTTCCGTCATTTTGACAGATAATAAATTGTATTTACCTGTAAAAACAAACCTGGAAAGAGTGAGGATTTGAGGAGAACGAGAGATTCTTCTTGCATTCCAGTTAATTATTAATGGGATACATCGTAAATTAAACCAGGAGAACAGACCACAAATGTACAGTATATGTTGTCCTTTTCCATCCTATTACAGCGGAATGCAAAGGTAAAAAAAATAATTATGAGGAAAAGAATGCAGCGACTGAAAAGAGCTCTTGCTGTAGATATTGTTGTAATATGTTACGTTAAAATACCAAGCGTTAGGTTATTCTCATGATGTATGAAAATAAAACGTGAAGGAAATTTGACAGCTCATTCAGTCAAATTGAAATTCCGCCATATTGCGCTTTGCACTTTCTCCCATTCAAAACAATAGAGGGTATGCACGTGACGTCACCGTCGACCGTTACGACTGCGGTCACGCCCACTGAGTGGCAAAAGACTGAGCGGCAGCATTGGTTTTCAGTGGGAATGTCGCGAAAAACACACAAAACACATCCAAAACGGGAAAGAGCTTTGCGATTGACTGTACAAATAGCTTTGATACAAAATATTGCGCTGCACTGATTGACAGCTGCTGTAATTATAAAGGGAGAGCGCGGTGCTCGCTTTCTGTGTAATTAATTCACAATAAAAGTTATTGTTTTTCATAAGATTTTGTGAGTATTTCATACTTCACATTGACAAAATGTATTTTTAAACCTAGTTATTTTATAATGTTTAATAATTATGACGGTTATTTTCTTAAGTTACTAAGTTAAGTTTTCTTAAGTTTTAGCACTCCGTCCGCTTTAAATAAAGTAGAACCATCGGATTGCTTTTATTTTAATGAATTATCACATTTATTTAAATTCATTATTAAAAGAGAGAGACAGAGAACTGAAAGAAAAAGATCAGAGAGAGAGAGAGAGAGAGAGAGATGCTTTAACTTGTTTTTAACTTGGCAAATAACCAAGGAATAAGCGGGATAATCCACGGCTAGCCATGCCTTAAAGGATTTTAATGCACGACGTAGAGGTTCTTTGCCTCTACGTCGTGCATTTAAATTCTTTAATGCATGGCTAGCCGTGGATTATCCCTTACTTATTCACTCACATAATATCTACAAATAAAATTAAAATTGTAAAATGCAGAAAATTAAATTGAATTAAAATTAAATTCCTTTTGAGGTTCTCAGTTTATATTAGAACACATATAGGAAAGACAAGAAACAAATCTATCAAAATAAAAAAAACAGTAATTATTTTATTTGTAATTAAAAAAAA
>RJVU01059636.1:185768-196335 GCA_003731715.1 Anabarilius grahami | reverse complement strand
TTTATAGACAGGTAGGTTGAGAGTGACTTTTAAGGGACCAGCACCACTTCTTCTTGTACCACTGTTTGAAGTATTTATCTTCCAGAATCTGACAGTAAGTTTTGGGAGTTCATTTTAAGTCCGTCTTCTACCCTGAAAAGTCCGTCTTGCTCATTGTTAGTAACAGCTCACACCATGACTCCCTCGTCACCGCCGCTGTTGTCTGACTTGAACTGGTGCTGGTACCTCAAGAGTCACTCTCAACCTATCTGTCCATAAAACTTTTTTAAAAATCAGTCTTCATCTATTTCATGATACTTCAGCTTGTGGTTCTTATTAAGTGGGTGTCATGTTTCAGGATTCTTTGACTTAGCAAAGTCTCTGAGAGCCTGACACCTTGTACTTCTGGAGACTCCAGGTAGTTTGGAGTTTTGGAAAATGATGGCACTGGAGACTAAGAATTAAGGCAAAGAATTAAGCGTGAAACCACCAGAAACTCTTTAAAGTCTTTTGCAGTTAACATGCATTTTTTTCTTCTCTACCTGTTTTTCTGTGACCCTGCTGCCCCAATGAGCATTTCTTGTCCAATTGTCACACCTTAAAGGGTTAGTTCACCCAAAAATGAAAAAATGTCATTTATTACTCACCCTCATGCCGTTCCACACCCGTAAGACCTTCGTTAATCTTCAGAACACAAATTAAGATATTTTTGTTGAAATCCGATGGCTCAGTGACGCCTTCATAGCCAGCAATGACATTTCCTCTCTCAAGATCCATTAATGTACTAAAAACATTTAAATCGGTTCATGTGAGTACAGTGGTTCAATATTAATATTTATAAAGTGACGAGAATATTTTTGGTGTGCCAAAAAAACAAAATAACGACAGTGTTTTGAAATCGGCCATCACTATATAAGTCGTTATTTTGTTTTTTGGCACACCAAAAATATTCTCGTCGCTTTATAATATTAATATTGAACCACTGTACTCGCATGAACTGATTTAAATGTTTTTAGTACATTAATGGATCTTGAGAGAGGAAATGTCATTGCTGGCTATGGAGGCCTCACTGAGCCATCGGATTTCAACAAAAATATCTTAATTTGTGTCCCGAAGATTAACGAAGGTCTTGCGGGTGTAGAACGCCATGAGGGTGAGTAATTAATGACAGAATTTTCATTTTTGGGTGAACTAACCCGTTAATTTTGCAATTTCTATAGCATTTCATCCTGTTCATGGGCATTTAATGTTTTTGACTTTTCAGTGTGAGTTAAATCTCTTTTTTTTGGCCCATTTTACATGTAAAAGGAAACCTGCTTAATATTTAAACGCATCTGAAAATAAGGCGTTTTTCACTTCCAGGCTTTAACAATTATATATCACTTAAATGATTATATACAAAATCAATAGTAGTTATTAAGATTGATGGGGTTTGGAATTGGTAAAATGTGCTTGGTAAAAAATATGATAAAAATATTGACTTGCCTAATAATGATGTACACACTGTACAGTATATCTGTCTTATTTTTTAAAGTTTTTTTTTTTTTTATCAGAATCTCAACTTAAAAGTTGTTTACTCTTGCTTCTACAGAGCCTTTCTCTCCTGTAAAGAACTGTTTTTAGTGTACTTGCTGTACTTAATTTTCACACCGTTTTCCCATAAGGTTCACATACTCAAGAGATTTTGAGACAAAAGACTCAAGAGAACAGAAATACCCTGGAATAGATAGACTCATGTGACCTTACACTTCTCTGAAATGTTCTATATAGCCCTTCAGTGAAATGAAGACTGAAGACGTGGCCCAGATTTTTGACCTAGTCCAAAAATACGCCATTCTCAATTCTCATGTCTCAGCGTGTGCTTACGATCCTTCGATTCATACATATTCAATAAATGTATATTTAATGGAACTCTGTTTAGAATAAGAAATTGCGTTTCATGTCCTATTCATTCCAATTTGTGAACTAATCAAACCCAGCTTGTTTGTGTTGAATTGCAAATTTGTTGTATCCTAATGAACCGCAAGCTCTCAGCTAATTTGGTATATGATAATTTCTGTGTATTTCAATTGATAATTTCCAGAGAAGAATATTCAAATGTGGAAAACGTCCTTGGTGCCCTACTAAAAGTGTGCGCTGCCAAAAATGTAATTTACAGGAAGAGGAGATCTGTGACTGAAATGTGGGGGAAAAAAATAAATTGTAAAACCGTTGCAAAATACAGATGTTGTTTCTTCTTGAGTCGTCTACCTTTCGCCACTGTCAAGGGTGTTGCGATAGCTCTCATTAATTTATACAATGTTTTCGCACCTCAGGACCTTGATATTTCCCCAGTCTGTTCCGCAAGATGTGTTTTGTTCACGCCTGCATCAGGATACTTGTGATTTATTCGGAGACAGTTTTGACACATACACTTTGTACTCCACTCACCAGGCTTCCTCATCCTGTGATGTTGGTGATTTCTTTTTTAACAATGTAAACAATGCTCTAATGCTGATGTATGTCCTTAATCCTGCCAGCATTTATCCATGTAGAGACTTCAATTGTAGCATTGTGCTGTACGGAGAAACGTTTGATTTGCTTCATGTTAGAATAACTATAATTACAAATGTGTGAGCAGCTTAGCTCTGAAACGTATCGCAGTTAAATGTGTGAACCCATGCAGTGTTTGGTGCACTGGGATGCCTTACAGAACATTTATTTTGAAATATATTAAAAACGAAAATTATAATTTTCAAAATTATAGTGTAACCAAATTTTGTTTTCTTCTATATAGTGTTTCAGACTGTATAGTTGGATCAGAAAGTGCCTCCCAACAAAAAAGAAATGAGAAACTATATTTTACAAAAAAAAAGAAAAAAAAGAAAATGAAGTAAAAGATGAGAAATTGTTTAAGAATTTTCATTTTCATTACTCTAATTGTTTATTATTTAATCATTCATTAAAATAAATATATAAGTAAATACTACTATTCAAAAGATCTATGTCCTTTACTGACTATAATTGATTTTCTTCAGTATCAACAAGAATGAAAGTGATCTTTTACATTTTAGGTGTTATATAATATCTGTAAAATTAGCTGAAATTGATCTGTTAATATTACACAGCTTGCTTTAAATTGCTACACATAAAGCACATCTAGCAGTTGTGAAAATACATCGGAGTTTGTGTTTAGACAATTACCAAAGGCATTAGCCTGTATTATCACAGTTATTACTCTTTCTGTTTTCATTAGCTGCTTCTATTTAGAGCTGAATCTCACCAGATGAAGCTAAATATTACAATGTGTTTTTCTCAGTTGCACACTGTAAATGAAAGGACTGAGACTATATCATAACCACAAGATGCTGCTGAAATATTTCTGCCTATTAATGTTCACTTTTGTGTTCTTTCACCAGGAAAACAGAGGATTTGCTTGGTTATCCTAAATCAGCCGGTGGATGAGTGGTACTTCCATGTGCTGTGGAGTAAAGGTATTGATTTTGTGATGAATATCACACGTCGGCTTTTGATTTGATGCTTGTCTGTGCTTGTCTGGCTTGCTTGTGAAGTAGAGAATGGTGACATACGTGGCACAGAACTCTCTGGATAAGGTCAGACAGGCGTAATTGGTGATGTATAGAGGCACTGTGTGCTATAAAGCCCCCTATAACCCATAATGCATTAGTCATCTTTTTGATCCCCTGCTGGATGAGGTATGATTACATAACATTTATTTTTCTGTTTGTCTTTATAGTGCTGTGTGCTTTCAGGTACCTTTATTTGTTGATCCCAAGCAATTTTCAATTGCAGCCTGAATTATAGCTCTCTCATTGAATTGTAGATCATGACTAGTTATAAGTTGTGTCCCAAATACTACACACTTATACTATGCACTATGTTCTCTCTTGTTGAAATTGTCAGTGTGACCCAATGTTGATATTGTTAACTAAAACTATTAAAATGGTTTTCGTTAATTGAAATCAATCTATATAAATATTAGATCTTAAAATAACTTGCAAAACTTAAACGAAAATTAGAAAATAAGTTGAATCACTACAATTACTACAACTAAAACTGAAAAAATATATAAATTAAAGCTGAATATATATATTTATATATTTATATATATATATATATATATATATAAAACACTAAATAAAAATAACAAATTTACTTNTTAAACTAAAATGAAAACTGAAAATATAAAATAAAAGCTATATATACACTAAAAATATTAATTTAATGGTATATAAAAATACTAAATTAACACTGTTGTGAACACACTATTCACACTATTTATACTGTAAACTGGCATAGCATAAATATGCAAATAGGAATGTTAGTGCTGTCAGTCAATTAAAAACGTAATCTAATTCATTTCATGAAATTCTAATTAATTAATCGTATTTATTAATGTATTTTTGCTGTGAAACTTCCTTAACTGAAGATTATTCATTACATCAGACATTACATTACTGAGGCAGATAACTAAATAATTGAAAAACATTTCTGAACACAAATTATTGAACAACATTTTTAACAAAGGTTTAGGGGGGCAAGATTAATTGCATTCATTTTCCTATTGCACTATGTTTTCATAATTAATTGGACTAAATTTGTACATTCATTTGATTGCCCTAGTTTTTACATACATGATTTTTCGGGCTCTGAAACCATTCATCAGTAAAATGAGTCAAGAAATTGCTTTTTATTTGTTTTTCATTTGATGTAGACACTTCTCTTAAGATGGTTGCCGGTTTGTTTTTATGCGGGTGAGAGTTTGTCAACTACGTTGCACTAACATTTTTTTCCATTTCATAAGCTGGTCTCATTTAAAAACTCTTGATCATGTAATTCCTCTGCCCTTGCATCAGAGATGCTGTGCATTTTTCATGCAGCTTTGCTCTGGAGGCAAAACAGGTGGGCAAAGTGTGCGTTGCTGGGAGCATGGAAATCATATCCAGATGGTTTTCCTTGAGGGACCAAGGCAGGGAGCTCCGCCCCTCCTCCAGTGAGCCTTAGAAGTGCAGCCCTATGGGCCTGTGGCACCAGCAGCTCTATAGGACTGGGTGATCAAAGACCGCTTTTTGCAGATACCAACGCATTTTTGGACTCTTGTCAAAACTGCCTTCAAAAGTTCACTTCTTTCTTAGTCTAGTTGTTAGTACTGAATTTAGAACCAGAAATGCTTTGTGCAGAAGTAACTTACTAGTGGATTAGTAGATGTATGCTATATGCTTAGACTTCAGAGTAGCTGTTATACTTAATTCAAAACTAGCAAAAACAAGGCTGTGAGGAACAGAAACACAGTTTGTTCATTATATTGTAGTTTGTTACCTGTGTGTCCATCATCCTACTGTACTTCTGTTACTCACAGCACAAAATAAAATAAATATGCCAACTACTCTCAGGTCTATTTCTGTTTTGTACCCTACACTCTAAAAAATGATGGGTTAAAAATGGACAAACCCAGCGATTGGGTTGTTTTGATCCAGTGGTTGGGTTAAATGTTTGACCCAACCTGCTGGGTAGTTTTATTTAATTCATATAACTCAATTCATAAATTGCTATATTGCTCGCTTAAAATGAATCTAAAAAGGTTGGAAATTTAACATTTTATTAATGTTTAATAAATAATAATAAAAAATAAAAATTTATTAAATTTACTCTAGTCTTCAGTGTCACATGATCCTTCATAAATCATTCTAATACAGTTGTATGCAAAAGTTTAGGAACCCCCGACAATTTCCATGATTTTCATTTATAAATATTTGGGTGTTTGGATCAGCAATTTCATTTTGATCTATCAAATAACTGAAGGACACAGTAATATTTCAGTAGTGAAATGAGGTTTATTGGATTAACAGAAAATGTGCAATGTGCATCAAAACGAAATTAGATGGGTGCATACATTTGGGCACCCTTGTCATTTTGTTGATTTGAATACCTGTAACTACTTAGCACTGATTAATTGGAACACACAATTGGTTTGGTGAGCTCATTAAGCCTTGAACTTCATAGACAGGTGCATCTAATCATAAGAAAAGGTATTTAAGGTGGCCAATTGCAAGTTGTTGTTCTCTTTGACTCTCCTCTGAAGAGTGGCAACATGGGGGCCTCAAAACAACTCAAATGACCTGAAAACAAAGATTGTTCTACATTATGGTTTAGGGGAAGGCTACAAAAAGTTATCGCAGAGATATAAGCTGTCAGTGTCCACTGTAAGGAACATAGTGAGGAAATGGAAGACCACAGGCACAGTTCTTGTTAAGGCCAGAAGTGGCAGGCCACATAAAATATTGGAGAGGCAAAGGCGAAGGATGGTGAGAAAGGTCAAAAACAGCCCACAGACCACCTCCAAAGACCTACAACATCAACTTGCTGCAGACGGTGTCACTGTGCATCGTTCAACAATTCAGCGCACTTTGCACAAGGAGAAGCTGTATGGGAGAGTGATGCGAAGGAAGCCTTTTCTGCACACGCCACAAACGGAGTTGCTTGAGGTATGCAAATGCACATTTGGACAAGCCAGCTTCATTTTGGAATAAGGTGCTGTGGACTGATGAAACAAAGATTGAGTTATTTGGTCATAACAAGGGGCGTTATGCATGGCGGCAAAAGAACACTTGCTACCCACAGTAAAATTTGGTGGAGGTTCCATCATGCTGTGTGGCCAGTGCCAGTACTGGGAATCTGGTTAAAGTTGAGGGTCGCATGGATTTCACTCAATATCAGCAGATTCTTGAGAATAATGTTGAGGAATCAGTCACAAAATTGAAATTACGTCAGGGCTGGATATTTCAACAAGACAACGACCCAAGACACTGCTCAAAATCTACTCGGGCCTTTATGCAGAGGAACAAGTACAATGTTCTGGAATGGCCATCCCAGTCCCCAGACCTGAATATCATTGAACATCTGTGGGGTGATTTTGAAGCGGGCTGTCCATGCTCGGCAAACATCAAACCTAACTGAACTGGAGATGTTTTGTAAGGAGGAATGGTCCAAAATGCATTCATCCAGAATCCAGACACTCATTACAGGCTATAGGAAGCGTCTCTAGGCTGTTATTTCTGCTAAAGGAGGCTCTGCTAAATATTGATGTGATTTTTCTGTTGGGGTGCCCAAATTTCTGCACCTGTATAATTTTGTTTTGATGCATGTTGCGCATTTTCTGTTAATCCAATAAACCTAATTTCACTGCTGAAATATTACTGTGTCCTTCAGTTATTTGATAGATCAAAATGAAATTGCTGATCCAAACACCCAAATATTTATAAATGAAAATCATGGAAATTGTCAGGGGTTCCTAAACTTTTGCATACAACTGTATGCTGATTTGGTGATTTAAGAAACACGTCTTATTATTATAATTGTTGTGCTTGTGTAGTATTTTAGGAGGAACCATGATACATTTTTTTTCAGGATTCTTTGATGAATAGAAAAACATTTATTTTAAAATTTTGTAACAATGTTATTACAATGTAAATGTCTTTACAGTCACTTTTAATCAATTTAATCTGTCCGTTCTAAATAAAAGTATTAAATAAAAAAAATTCTTACTGACCACAAAGTTTTGAAATGGTAGTGTGTGTGTAAAGCCAGAAGCTTCCCTCGGACTATTGGTATGTAACAAGTGGAAAAATCATTTTTGATGTGCCCAACTCAAATCTGTTTAGTTTTTTTGAAGTGTGAACAGCAAAAAACACATGAAATACAAAGTTTACAAACCCAATCCAAACCACATGAATCTTATTTTTAACTTTTTTTCTTTTTTTTTTTTTTGCATTGTCAGAATTTACATTTAAAAAATGTTTTGTTGAGCTGCATTACACTCATTTTCATTCACTCTTTCATATAGACGACATTAACTATGTAGTGAATATAAATTAGTGTACAAGTCAGTGGTTTTGGATATGAATTTGTGTGTAAAATGTCACTTATGTTGTCTCATGCACCTTATTAGTTCAGCACCATGGTGAGATGTCATGCTACTGTAGACATGAGCAGAGGCAAAACTTCCACACTTACACTCTTAGTTGCTGTACGAGAAAGTCTCTTGCCATTCTGCTGACATCATCAGTGATATTCATCACACCTGACATTGACTACACTGTCAAAAACAAATTTCATCACTTGCAAAATGACAGTGTGGACAGTCATTCTTAAAGTTTGAATTTGAAAACCAAATCAGATTTGTTGAAGCCTTAGTCACCTCCTGTATGCTGTTCCTCTCCAGCCTCATCTAACACTGGTGTTTTATTGAAGGAAATGCTTCAAACTTCCTGTTTTGATAAAAGCTTGGTGTGTTGAAGAATTGACAGTGCCACAGAAATCATACACACTCTAGTATGCCAATTTTCTCTCCTGTCCAGAAACCTTTTTCCACATATTGTATGTGAAATCACTATTATTCTTCCTTCTGTATTGAAAAGTGTGAAAGGGCCTGCTTTACATGACAGTTTGTTTTGCAACACACCAATAGAGTTTTGGCAGAGTTCTTTTTTTTAATCTTTGAGCGTTTTGGTCAGTGAGCTGATTATGAGTTTGGATCACTTGATGGATCACTTGAAGTTTTGTAGAGTTACCATCGTGGTGAAGAGTAGTGCCTGTGGTTAGCTCGGGAATGGGCTGCCGAACTTCAAGGCTATATATACTGCATGTTGATTAACAGTTCATGCAAGTAAATTGTGGTAGTTTCTTTGATGGTTACATTAGCGCATGCTAGTGTGCTGTTGCTAACTAACACTTAACCTTAAAGATTAGGGGCGCTATTTTAATGATCTAAGCGCATGGTCTGAAGCACATGGCGCAAGTGCACTTAGGGTGTGTCCGAATCCACTTTTGGTAGTTTAAGGACCGAAAAAATGGTCGGCGCATGGTCTAAAAGGGTTGTCCCTATTCGCTTAATGAGTAATGGGTGTGTTTTGGGTGTAACATGCAATAAACCAATCAGAGTCACATCTCCCTTTCCATTTAAAAGCCAGTTGCATTCACGCCATGGTGGTTTCGCTATTTACATGGCGGAATTTGCAAGCGGAAAAACTGAATGCTTCTCTAGTGAGGAAACATCTGCTCGTGCACAAAGTTAAAGCATCTACGGGAAAAGCTGGATTCCACCAAAACATTTTTATCTTTATGCACACAATAATAATCTTTTACATTGTAATCCTTTTATATTTAATATTTGGCATGTTTGTGTACTGCTGCGCATCCATGTGTGTGTAATAAGCAGAATGTACACGCGTTGTGCACCCGCATATAGGCGCGTATTACTAACACGCTCTTTTAAATGGCAAAACAAATATTACGCCATTGACTTTAGACCAGGTTTTTGTTGGTCAATGGCGCAGTCATTTTGCGCCAACAATGCGCCTGAAAACCCCTAGTTTTCAGACCAGCACACCCATGGGCACAAAAAATGGGCGCAAATGCATTTGGTATTAAAACAATGTGGCGCAGGATGTGAAAATGATAACCGCTTCGGGCTGAAACTAGCAAAAAACACCTACATTGCGCCGGGTGTATGATAGAGCCCTAGGTGTTAGTTTATTCAATATTTCTATTAAATTGTAATTAGCAAGTTTGTGTAATAAAAAAAAATTTTAAGTTCTATTAAAATAATCTTTGAGTTGTTTACTTGAATGTTTTGAGTATTCTGAACTTATCAGGTTTTACAACCACTGCATCAAAATAATTGAAAAATGAGAAACAATATGTATGGTAAACAATAATTAAATAAAACATTAAATAAAATTAACATTTTTCAGTTTGCCTTAATTATTTATAATTATTGTTTATGTAAAAAATGAGTATTCTGAAAAAAGTTATTTTCAATTGTAATATTTCACAATATTTTCACTGTATTTTCGATCAAATAAATGCAGCCTTGGTGAGCAAGAGACGCCTTTCAAAAACATAAAAAAATCTTACCGACCCCAAACTTTTGAACAGTAATTTATACATTTAAAATTTCGTTTTTCTCTTCCAGGTAAATGGAGTTAAAATATTTATGACTCATCATGTACTCCACTGGTTTTTGTCCAATCAGATGCTCTCTAGAAGGAGAAATGCCTTCTGCAACAGACAGCAAGTATCAAATGAATTATGTGTGTAAAAAAGTCTATTAAAACTACATTCTGCTCAAACTTCTTATTTCAAAGGAAAAACAAAATTATAGACTTAAATTAAAAGTTTTGTACGCATTCTCTTTCTCTCAACTCTTTTGAGGATAAAGAAGGCAGCTTAAAAGGCAAACTAACCTTCCATTTTGCTCGTTGACCACTCAGCCCTCGTTGATTTACAGAGGCCACAGGCTTCACTTCACTTCCACTGCCAAAAGACATTAAATCAGCGACAGCAAAGTCTGCCTCATCAATATTTGTCCCCCATAAAACACCGACCGAGTAGCAAAAGTTCATGACAGGAAGAGGAAGCACCGCTGGTGGATTATGAAGTGTTTATTTACAAGGTTATCTGTCCTGCACCAGGGCTTCAGTAGTGAGAATTCAAAGATGATTTACCCCCTCCAGCATCTCCGTCCGTCGTAATGCTGCTTCACTAAAAAGTGAGAATGGTTGGTTGTTTACTTTTGGAGGCCCCACTG
>RJVU01059636.1:151572-173654 GCA_003731715.1 Anabarilius grahami | reverse complement strand
GCACATTTTATGTTTTATATCTTCATAATTTTAAGTTATTTATTTATTTGTATGTAATAAATATACTAACTATGTTTTTATATATTTATTATATTGTGTATATAATGTTATAAATTATAATATATGTATGTATATATAATATAGATATAGTTTATTGTATTGCATTATACATTTATATATAGGCCTACTTTCCTGTAGCTCAGTGGTTAGAGCGTGGCACTAGCAATGCCAAGGTCATGGGTTCGATCCCAGGGATTGCACATACTCAGATACAAATGTATAGTATAATGCAATGGAAGTCACTTTGGATAAAAGCGTCTGCCAAATGCATAAATGTAAATGTACTATGAAAATCAGATTAAGTCTTATAATACAATATGTTTAAATATTTTTCATGTTTATTTATACACATTTTCATATCAAAGGTAGTATATAAAGACATCATTATATGACATATGATGTATTACACAATCAAGATTTATTATGTAGATTTGGCTGTCATATCCCTCGTCAAAATCAGTGGCATGTTTAACTGGATTTAGCTTCCCACTGGCCTTACCTTGAAAATGACAAGTCTCACCATACTTATCAGAATCAATGATGATCCTGACAGAACAGACTGACCTTCATCCTGAAATGATTAGTGCTTTCACGAAAGGCACAAGGGAGCCATTACTGTCAGCCTGGCCATGATCTAGAATAATCTATTTGTTTTCATTTCAGCATGTCAGCAGTTACCGAGATGGGCTCTGAAATGGCTTCAAACGTATAGCCATATAATGTGATTTCAATGATATTTATCTCTTCACTCATTTTTGCCTCAAGATCTGAGTTGTAATGAAGCCGATCAAGGATTCATCTAAGTACCTCCTGTTTCTTTTTTTGCCGTTTCAGCCAAGATCCGGGCATGTGCCGACGGAGGTGCCAATCATCTGTACCGGCTCACAGAGGGTCGGCGTGAGAGGTGAGAACCTATTTTGGCTCCCATCACTATTGACTCGGAGGGCAGAGATGGATCTGGTGATGTCAAGGTTTTGGTGTCATTGCACATGTTCATTCTCAGAACTGCTGGACTTGTAGGAGGTCTCAGGAGTATCCTCCTTGCCAGAGTGCTTTCAGAGGACTTAACTCCTAATCCATCACCTTTTGTCAGTGGCTGACAGGCCAGATTCATCTCCAGGCCTCCAAATTGGGTTCTTCTCTCCTCTCCTGAGCGGTTTGCAATTGTTTTCTTTTGGGTCCACTTCTCATCCTACCACCTAAAAATAAAGCTGAATAGCAGACTCTCCAAGCACAGAAATCACAACTGAGTGATGGGACTTAACACATACTGGAGCATTTGTTTATTTAGTCAAAACATTTTAATTCTGTCATTACTTACTCACCCTCATGTCCCTCCAAACTCCTATATTGTTATTTTGGCACCTTGAAAAAGAATGTTTAGCTGTCAAGCTCCAAAAAGAATTTTGGCATTGACGGAATTCTTTTTAGGCATTGACTAGCGATATAGTGTGCGAGTCGTATGGACTATGGTGATACCTTTTGGTGTCTTTACATTTGGAAAGATTATGTATTTTGAGACAATTTTTGTCTTTTGTTAAAGGAATATTCCAAGTTCAGTACAAGTTAAACGGTTAGTTCACCCAAAAATGAAAATTATACCATAATTTACTCCCCTAGGAGTATATGACTTTCTTCTTTCAGTCAAACACATTGGGAGTTATACTAAAAAATATTCTGGCTCTTCCAGGCTTTATAATGTGAGTGAATAGTATTTGTAAGAAAAATATCCTTTTTTTTTTTCTTTTTTTTTTCTTTTTTGGGTGAACTAACCATTTAAGCTTAATCAACAGCATTTGTGATTTAATGTAGATTACTGAAAAAGGTAATTTTGACTTGTCCCCTGTTTAATTTGCAAAAAGCAAAAACAATAAATAAATAAAGTGAGGAATTTACTGTATGAGGCTGATTTGGGGAGATTAAAAAGCAGAAATGCTTTCCTGTAGCTCAGTGGTTAGAGCATGGCACTAGCAATGCCAAGGTCATGGGTTCGATCCCAGGGATTGCACATACTCACATTGCATTATACTATACATTGTATCTAAGTCGCTTTGGATAAAAGCATCTGCCAAATGCGTAAATGTAAATGTAAATGTGAAGGTTATAGTTTAATTAAAGCACAGTACATTCATTATTTTGTTAACTTGTGTATTATGTCAGCTATAAAGTAGTTATTGCATTTTTTAAAGGTAATTTTAGGGTTTTAGTGTTATGTTGTAATGGCAACAAACTTGTAAAATTGGATGCACACAGAAAAGGTTAGTAGGCAATGCACTAAAATCATGTTAATATGCATATTATGAATACTTTTGAAACAGTGAGTATTTTAAAGGTGCTACAGAGGATGTTTTGTTTTATACATTTTTGCAATATTATTTGAAACTGTCTTTACTAACTGATAAAAGACTATTTATTAGGTGCACTGAAAGGAATGATATTAATATACATCATCTGTGCACGAGGTAGGGCCTTAAAAACATCAGCCAATCGTTTTACGCAATCATAACGTAAACGATTGGCCCTCTGGCTTGTCAATCACTGCCATTACCCTCCTTGTGAGAGACGTGCGCGGATTGGCCCTCTGGCTTGTCAATCACTGCCATGACGTTCCTTGTGAGAGACGCGCGGCTGCGCACTCCAGTAACTTTCCACACTCCACAGGCGCCGCATGCAATGTTTTTGTCAGGAGACAGGAGTAACAACTGCAGATTATGAGTTACCTGCGGTGAGTCCGACATAATGAATCCACTAACACGACACAGCGAATGCCGGTGGTAAACACTCGTGTTCCAATACTCGTGCAGGAGTTTTATGAGGCTTTCCCTCGAAATGAGCTGTGAAGGAGGGGGGCTGTTCTTACGCAAGCGCTCATTTCAAAAACTCAGTAACAGTCTTTGGTTTCTCAGTCGACGAAAAGATCCTCTGTTGCACCTTTAATGTTTACGGACTGGCCCTGTTCACTTCCATTTTAAGTGCTTTTTATGTAACCCAGATTTTTGCGTTTTTTAAAGGAAAGGAGAGACAAGTGGAAATATATTTTTGTAATAATCAAGCATATACAACAAGTGTTGTCGATAGAGCTTAATTAAAGTTAGCAGCATGAAACAAAAGAAAATAGTAATCTTGAATCAGATTGAAGTGATTCAGATTAAACTTTTCTCTCTTTTTTTTTACGTAAAAATAGCCACTGTCTTTTTACGGCATCACAATGATTGTTAAAATCTTTTAATTACTGAAAACAAGCAACATGACAAGCGCACTTCTTTAAATCTGAAATTAATAAACATGATATTGGTTTTAAGAAGCTCGAGCCAGTAAAATTATTCAAATAAGATTGAAAACACAGCAAATGAGAAAATAATATAGACGTATATTAAGCCACATACAATAAACTGAGCTGCTGCTTCAAAACAGCTGGTTTATTGTGATGGCAGGCATATTTAAGAGAGTTCGAATGTCTTCGTAGGGAGCTAATGATCCATTCAGCGCACTGCCAGTAAAGTATGTTTCGACTGCGATCGTCAGAAGCTTGTTGTTTTGAGCTTATCAGTTTGCAGCAGCACTGCCAAAGACACCTCAAAGGACGTTCCAAAAAATAAACAATATCTTTTGAATGCACACATACAGCAGGCCCTGTTCCATGTCACATCCATCAATTCTCTTGTACCTGTCAATGCTTTACTCCGTATGCTTTTGTCGTCATCTGTAGATTTTATTCAGAGCTGCCAGAACGGAGTATAGAAGCCTTCTCCAGACAGTTAGCCATATGCGGCGTCATTAGGGAATATCTACTTGCTGGAAATTAATTGGGTCTGAGCAACAAGCAAAATATTCCATATTTGGAGATGAATATCATCAACAGCCGCAGTGCTTTTTTAGTTCTCCTTTGATGAAATTAAGGAATTAACATTTTTGAAGGAATTAAAGGGATAGTTTTTACAAAAATTATACTTCTGTAATGTACTCACCCTCATGTAATTCCGTACCAGTATACATAATTTAGATCTTTACAATGAATTAAGTTCAAAGTGATCTGAATAATTGAAATCTTTTCAGTGAATTTGTTGATTCAGTTCACAAAATTGATTTGAATAATTTAATCCTTTTTAATGAATTGATTGATTTGATTAACAAAATCACTCTAAATGAATCAGATCTTCGAAGTGAATCAGTTGATCCAGTTCATAAAACCAGTCTAAATGATTCATATATTTGTAATGAATCAGCTGGTCCAGTTCACAAAACTGATCTTAATAATTCAAAATTGGTTAATTCCGTTTTTGTTTTTTTTTAAATGGTCTGAATGATTCCAGTCTTTTCAATGCATTGGTAAATTCAGTTCACAAAAATGGTCTGAAAGATTCAGATCTTTGCAATGAATTGTTTTATTCGGTTCACAAAACCAATCTGAATGATTCAGATCTTTTGTAATGAATAACTGATTCATTACAAGAATCTGAATCATTCAGATTGGTCCAGTTCATAAAACCGGTTTGAATAATTCAAATCTTTTTAATTAATTGAGATCATTAATTGCCTAATGATTCAGATTCTTTGAGAATTTGTTGTTTCAGTTTAAAAAATCAGCCTGAATGATTCAAATTTCTTCAGTGAATTGATTTATCCAGTTCACAAAACCAGTCAATGATTCAGCTGTCAAGTTCAACTCACGTGACCCCAGCTCATTGAGGATAGGATCATCAGTGAATAACAACTTAATTTGTGGTCTGTTTCTATTGTATAGCCTTCATTATGTTGAAAAGTTGTGAGGGTGCATAAATGATGAGGTGAACTATCCCTTTAATTGAAAATTGCTGAGTTGACCAAAACCTACAGTGTGTAACTAATGATACTTGCAAATCGGTCTGCACATTGTATCTTGTTGTTTTATACTCCTATGTGGGCAAAAGCTGATTGGTTTAGACCAGCGATCATTCCCAGAAGTCTTTTTGATGCAGGACCAGAACACATTTCATATGTCTGGCAGACCTCTGGCCTTGCCTAATTACATGCATCCACAGTGATTATTCATTTTTAATCTCCCTGTGCAAACAGGAGCTGACAGGGAGGGAAATCTTCAGAGGAGCTGGTGCCCAGATCAAGACATATCCTGTTATTATCTCACAGTGCCTTAAATGTAATTACTGCATTGACCTTTCCTGGTACATTTTGATTAGTTTAGAAAGCTCAGCTTTATTTGAACTGAAGCAGTGAACACGCTATTGCTCGGAGATCATGAAACATACCATGCTTTATTCTGCCATTTGCAGATGATATTGGCCATTATTATGGAACAGGTTTCTAGTCCAAGACTGGCTGGATTATCAACAGTAATTGCTTTCTGGGTAATCTTCCAATGTTCAGATGTCTTATTAGCTGTTCGATTGGTATATTAATACATTTCTCTTAAAACTGCTACTGTTTTTATGTTTAGCTCAGAGACAGACAAGTTTAATTGCTATGGTACTCTTTTCACTAGTAAGTGGTAAATATTTTTTATTTTAATTTTTTTCCAAATATAAATAATCAGCATATTTATTTAACTTTTTTTTTAAAGATTTATATTATAAAAAATTATATTATTATTATTATTTATATTATATATTTGTGTTTTTCTGAAAGAAATTAATACATTTTGTAGCGATTTAACTCAAAAGGGGAAATATTAATAATTATTCATAACTCAATATGATTTATCAATTATGATTAATTATGAATATGTAAATCGGTTAATCAGATTTACTGGATATAGCTACATTAATCTTAATATTACAATCAATTAACCTGTTGTCCAGGGAACACTTAGTGTTGATTGTTTAATAATTCTAAGAAATGTTCATTTCCAGGTTATGGAAAAATAACCTTCTTAACGCACCGTGCTACTTAGAGCATAGGTTCGGGTCTATATCACTTAAGAGGCAATTCATTAGCAGATGGAGTCAGAACCAAACATGTATTGTGCACAATCTTTATTAACTAACTCACAAACACATAACTAAACTAGCAAACACATAACATAACATAACATAAACAAAAGGGTCACACACATATGTAGGTCAGAATGAGTAATGATAGAGTTGAACCGGAAGAGGTACTGTTACATAGAGCTATAGTAAAATCAAAGACACTCTGGAAAGGACTCATCAGTTTCTTTTAGCAATAGCAAAGGTGAGTCTTACAAATCAATACTAAATCGCTGTTTAGCATTAAAATGTACGATACTTGCAAGATGCCTTTAGGCTGAGGAGCGTCGGATCTGCAGGTTGAGGATAAATCTTGAGGTTATCTCTGAAGTGGTTGCCAGTCTGTTGGGTGATGAGCACATGGCTGGGTGTTGTAGGCCGGGGGCCTACCAGCCTTGCGGCCGGGCCTAGAGAGGCCGGCCGCAAGGTGACCTGTTCGGTGGTCCAGAAGCAAGGAAGAAGAGAGGGAGTGGCCCTGTTCGCTGGGTTTTAACCTCTGGTCAAAGTCCAACCTCTTAGGAATGATGGGGGCCAATGAAGATGTTGTATTTCCGGGTGACAACACACCCCCTTGTCAGGGCTTTTATGACCAAGTAGATTAACAAGCTGAGCCTTTACATAAGAACTATTAAAGAGTCTAATAGTCTTGTAATACTCCTGTGTTGCACAGGTATGGACATACCGCATACACAAGCATTCAAATCATCCCGATACGAACGCATAGACACCAAACATGGCATAATTGAAGTTACCTTGCAGGTCATAACATTTAAAAATCATAAAACATGTAAATACAATGAGTACAATACAACAACAGTAATAATGGATACCATTTCCTGGGAATATGTATGTAGAGAATAGTCTGTCTATAAATGAATGCAGTAACGTCTGTGTTCTGTGTGGAAAATGCAGGGAAGATGCAGATTTTTGTGTGTCTCTTCTGCTCTCCATGTGGCAGCCACATTCCTCGGCGCAATAAACTTGTAACTGAGGACTTCCCGGGGGATGGGGACAGACCCCAGAGTGAGCTTAAAACTATTGGTTAACTAACCAATAATTGTGTCTGATTTGCCTCAGTCATTACAATTTATTCAGCAAGAAAGCATTAAATTGATCAAAAGTGACAGTAAAGATATATTTACATTCGTAAAAAAAGCTGTTCTTATAAATATTCTGTTCATCAATGAATCCTAAAAATGCATCACATTGCCCAAATAATATTAAGCAGCACAACTGCTTTCAACATTGATGATAATAATAATCACCATATTAGAATGATTTCTGATGGATCATGTGACACTGAAGATGCTGAAAATTCAGCTTTGCCATCACAGGAATAAATGACATTTTAAAATATATTCAAATAGAAAACGGTTATTTTAAATTGATAATATTTCACAATATTTCTGTTTGTAATGTATATTTAATCAAATAGATGCGGCCTGGTTGATTTATAAGAGATTATTCTCACCCGTAAAACATTAGTAAAACCCCAAACTTTTGATCTGTATATTTCTGTAACGAGTTCTATATTTCTTGTAAATATGTTGCACTTTTATAACATTTTATTTTCCTCTTATAGCCCATTTATAATGTTAGTATTGTGATTTATTTTCTCTTACAATTAAATGGCCTGTTTTTTCGTTTTTTACTTCTGTATGTAAATTACTGCTGTTATGATTGGCTAGTCTGTCCGCATATGAAATAAGTAATAATGCTTACTAAAAAAGTTTCAAAAGCCTACTGTGACCATGCATAATATGAAGCAGGGAAGTTTAGTATGCTTATTCTGAAACAGAGTACATCACCTATGCACAGTAATGTACAGTACTTCAGCTTGGTACTTGATGTGCGGCTGTAGTTATTCAAAAGTACTTGTGTGACCTTTGCTGATTATGAAGGAGTCGAAAATGAACTCTGAGGCATAATCAAAAGCTGATCGTCTGTTCAGATGATCCACTCAGGAGGGGCGGCTTTATGATTCGACCAGACTGCCTGTAATGAAGCAACAGCTGAAGAGGTCTCTTGAGGGGTCTTCTGAGGGGTGTGTGAAACTGCCAGGCATAAAGCAGGCGATCTGTTATTTAAGTCCTGAGTGGGCTTATTGACGTAAAAAATAGAGCGAAATTTGTGCTGCGCGAAATGAAGCCAGTACGAAGCTCCCCTGTTGATGAACAGTCACATCGCTTATTAGCAAAGAGGGGCTGCATCAAAATACAAGACGTTTAAGGATTTGCATGTAGTTTTGTTCTTGAATGTCACTTGGGAGCCCAATTTTCCGTTTTTTTTTTTTAATGTCACTTGGGAGCCTGATTTTCACCTCCCCACATCCTCAGTGATGTTATTTTAGAGTGCGTAACAAGGAAAAACCAAGAAAGCCAGAGAAATAACTGTGATCTCGTCTGTCTTGTCTCTTTGGGCTGTGACAAAATGAATGAAGCATCTGATGTGACAGGGTGTCTGGTTTCAGGTTCTCCCATTGGCGTTGGTCCTGACCTTCTGGAATTACTTCAATTCTTAATTCTAATTTTCTCTGTGCCGGTCCAAATCGAGTTCTTTTCCAACGAGGTATAGTCCCTGCGTTACGATTAACTTTAAGTGACACTTTAATTTGAATGTAAAAGAGGTGTATTTTGCCTCCAATTTGAGCTCTGCGGTGAGAAGAGCTGTTTTGCTGATAAAATGTCAAAAGGAAAGGTTTCATTTAGCTTCCCCTTAATGTGGCCGCAGAACTGTCACTGCTGAGGGTTATTTATGGTTTCCTGTTTAACGGAGAGTCTGTTGGAGCGCACACAACAGGAAACTTTAAAACTGTTCATTGCTTTGAATTGCTTTTTCTCGCACATTGAACCCTGGATCAAAGCCAGGAGTGTTCTAAATGATCCAACTTTTTGGGCAGAAAGATTAATACAGGCTTATATTACAATTAGTAGGTGTTCAAATTATAACTACTTTGAATCTTAACATGATGTAATATGCTTGATCACTTTTAGATTTACATTTAATGGTTCCATTAAAGGTTTTCAAATTTTTTTCCACCATTATTGACAGAATGTTCTATTAAAATAGTCTGCCAGAGTTTCCTGAACTACTTAATGACGGTGAATCTGCAACGCAAAGTAGACAACGTGATCAGTGTAGTCCAATTCCTTAATAAATGACTCTTATTAGCCCGTTTCTTTTTAGTGAATAAAAAACATAGTGTGTAGTGTACTCCAGTTCACCTAACAAATATGTTATGATCCTGTTCTTTTCAGTGATTCAAAAACATACAGCACAGCTAGTGTAGTCTGATTTTCAAACTAATGGCTCTAATGAGCCAGTTCATTTTAGTGAAACACATGCAGTGTAAGCTGTGAAGTCCAAATCCTGAACGAATGACTCTTGTGAGTAATTTTTTAGTGAATCAAACAGATACAGTGCAACCAGTGTTCTTATTTCTGAATGAATGATTCTATTTAATCAGTACTTTTTAATGAATCAAACACATACAGCACAACGATTGTAGTCCAACTCTAAGACAAATGACTCTTGTGAGTGATTAGTTTTTTTTAGTGAATCAAACAGATACAGTACAACCAATGTTCTGATCTTTGAACGAATTATTCAATTGAATCAGTTCTTTTTAGTGAATCAAACACATACACTGCCTGGCCCAAAAAAAAAAAAAGTCGCTGTTTGGATTTTAAAAGGCAAATACTTAAGAGTCTATGAATGGATCATTATTACATTAATTATGATGTTTCTAGCATGTTGTATGTTTGGCTACGGTTCTGTTAACCCTAAAAGATGGAGTGTGTTGCTTTTCACTTCTTAAACAACCATGTATTAAGATGTATCATGGCCTTATTCCAGGATGACAATGCCAAGATTTATCAGGCTCAAATTGTGAAAGAATGTTTGGGAGGGAGCATGAAAATTTTTTTACACATGAATTGGCACCTCCTGACTTTTACTTTAATTAAAAGTTTTTGGGATGTGCTGGAGTAAACCTTAAACAGTGCTCACCTCTTGCATTGTCAATACAAGATCTTGACCAAATATTGATGCACCTCTTATGGAAATAACCTCATAACATTTATTTCCATCAAGAAGCGTGTCAATTTTTGGTCAAGATCTTGTATTGACAATGCAAGAGGTGAGCACTGTTTAAAGTTTAAAGACTGTTTAAATACTTTTTTTTTGGCCAGGCAGTGTAAATCTTACAACTACAAATTAGTTTAATTATTGACTAGTTGTTCATGACATTTAGTTAAAGATGCACATTATAGTTTTTGTCAGTGACATTTAAAAAATGTTTGTTTAGTATTGTTTAATATATAGTTTAGTCCAAGAATTGAATTCCATTTATGCTGCCTCTAAAAAGGCTGTAAAAAGTCATTGAAAACAGAATTACATTTCTTATTTTCCAATTATTAAAAGGACTAAATGATTAAATAATTTTAAAATATGAGCAGTAGTAATAGTGATGGTTGTCTTAAGCAAGCTTAATGTGAATTTAGTGTCATTGGACTGGCTTTGTTCCCCACACCTGTTTTTAACACAGCCGGTGTTCTCCTCGTCAGGCTTCAGATTCAGCCGTGAGATGAAGATAGTGCTCCTGTAATCCGCTGCAGTGTTATTCTTAAACCAGCTCGGCAGCGCATCTCTGCTCATTCAGCGGCTACATGCACCGCCCGGCGGACCGTGAAATCGTAACATTGAGTCTTTATGCTTTAATGTCTACCGATATCCACGCTGCCTTTCTTCTCTCAGGGAATAAAATGAAAGAAGCCTCGACATGATCTGCCTTTCTCACAATGAATACTCTGCCCATCTGAGCGGAGAAAATCTTGTCATTGCCTCCATATATATCGTAAATCTATGTTGCAAAAGTTTGGGGTGAGGTATACGGCAACGGCGCAGTCCGCATCAATTCTCTCAACCCTTCACTGTGTCAAGAGGCTGTCTGTGTCGCTTTTGTCATGTCTGGGGACAGATAGTGCTGTGACTGGCAGGCGTTGAATGGCTCTAGTGGGGTCCTGTCACTGAAGCTTTCCATGGCCCATGTCAAAGACGCACCTTCATTTCACATGAATAAAGGATCCGATGGCTGCACAAATTGTCTTTTTACCCATCAGCCTCTTCTCCCACTCTCACTCACATCAGTTTCTCTCTCTTTCTTCCCATGAAGTTTTCTCCCAGACTACATAAATGGAGACTTTGATTCAATCCTGCCAGAGGTCAAAGCATTTTACACAGAAAAGGTAAGCTTACTCTCTCTGGGACTCTCCTGTGGTGATGTCTCTTTCACTTTCTTTTTATGTTTGCACATTCTTTACTCATTCTTGCTATCTCACTCTTATTTTGAGGTTTATTCCTTTATCAAAATTATTATAGTTATAATTAAAGATTGTGGGATGACCAAAACGATTTTCAAGTATTCTCGCAACATTATGGCTGCTAAAATGCTCACTGCAGTAATAAAAATCTACTATATGATTAACCATATGACTGAGCATAATTATAATAGCAATACTTCCCATACAGTCAAACCTTTGACATTTTTTGATATTTTTGGTATATTTTTACTAGTGGGTGCAGGACACTATAGTTTATTTATGTAAGTGTATACCCAAAAATTCTTCATACAGTGGACTACCAGTAAAATTGATAAAAAATTTGGAACCAAAAATTAAGACACTTAAGGATTTACTTAGAATAGCAGTGTCAAGTGGTTCCGCGCAACTATATTGAGTAATTTGTACAAATAATAATTTAGTTGTATGAACAAAAGAAATTCAAGTAAAAAAATGTATTTGAGCAAATACAAATCATTTGAATTTGTCACTGTTACATAATATTTATATGTGCATTTTACTTAATAATCAGGGGTGCACATAACTTTTTTGGTCTGGTGCTCAAGGGAGCACCTGGAGATGCTGCTTGGTACTCAAACTTTACGCAAACACTCTTATCCTACAAGTTGTCGTCATCACTTTCCTTTCCACTATCTTCTTTGCTCTCGAGCATGGTGGATGATGAAGTTTTGATTTTATTTTATTAACACTAATGACACAGACAACAGCAAGAATATTAGGGTGCTGTCACTTTAAGACCGAATGCGCGGACCGAATATACTGACACACATCCGGTTTCTTTCTCAACTGTTCACTTATGACATAACCGAGAGAATACTTGCCGAGACAGATATTTTGACACAATTTTGTGTGTATGTGTCCGTTCAAGTGCAAGTAAACGTGAAAGAAGAATTAATTTGGTGTTCGAGTGCTGTCTGAAAGCCTCTCTCTCTCCCTTTCTCTGCGTGCACGCGCTTCGGGTGTGTGAGACGCGCAAATCTCGATTTTTCGACTCTTCTTCCACATTTAAAATTGTTTGAATGTGTAAATTGACAAGACAAAACACATACAAATGATAAACTTTCACATTATGATGGTTAAACTTCAATCACATGCATGCGCCTGGTCCATATGGATCACGGATCAACTGCGATCCGTTGCACCCCTAATAATTAATGAACACACTTATCATCATGATTGCTATCTTACCAGAGATGGAGAAAAATCCAAGTCCTGTAAGTAAACGTGTCCCTGTCCTCAAAAATGTTGGTACTCAGAAGCGCTTACCTCCATGTTTTCTGGTACGCATCATTTAGTTTTACCACGCATGCGCACAAGTTATGTGCACCCCTGTTAATAATATGTTAAATTGATAAAAGTTTATTATGTAAGGTGAACACATTAATTTACTTAATTTACCTTATTAAATTAATTATTTGCTCTACAAAATGCACTCAAAATAAAAACTCATTGAACAAACTCAATTTAATTGAGAGCAGGAATTCCATCGTATAGACCTTATGCGGCAGAGAAACAAGCACGTCACCATCTTTATAATATTGTCTTTGAACTTCTGTTTTTGCGGTAGCTCTATACATTTCTATGGCATCGCTGTCAAAGAATAATTAGCTGGTGAAGTGGATTTACTTGTTGTAGAGTTAATGAAAGTTATCATAAGCATTGTAATGTTTAAAGCAGATGTCTTATCAAATGTCAGTAGACTGGAAAACCGAGCAGTTCATTCAAAAATACATAAGATCGCTGTGGAAATACAAACCGGAAGTCAAAAGACCACAAGCGCAGCAGCTCACAGCCTAAACACAGGTGCCACTCCTCTGCACAATGGTAACCACAAAATTCAAAAACATTACAGAAACTCCTCTAAATGTCCAACATAACTGAACATTAAACACTAACATAAACTAACAACATTTTTACTGAAAACACTTTAATCCCTAAATTTACTCTCCTAATACAGTCCCTTGCAAAGCATGCTGGGAACTACGAATCCACTGCCCAGTTAGTTATGTCAACATTAATTTGTGCGTTTCACTCAGCGATGTTAAGTTGACTGAACAAACACTTAAGTAAAGCTGACAATACTCATTTCTAGTAGAAACAACTAAGTTAAATTAAGTTCATGTAGTTACATGAGTTTTTAAATAATGTGAACAAGGATGTTTGAGTGAAACTAACAACAGTGAAAGTTTGAGTGACTGGAATAAATATATCCAACAATTCTCCAAACCACTTGTTCTGATATAAAAATATGTTAAGTAATAATGCAAACTCTTTTGCAATATTATTTATCTGGCACACAAACTTGGGCTGACAGCATTTTCTGATTGAGATTCATATTTTGTCCTTTCCAGCCATGTCCCCCGGCCACTCAGTTCCTCAAGTCATGTAGATTTCACAGATTCACACCACTGACTTCCTGTCATTCTGGAAAGGTGCAGTGTGGTGTGGTATCAGTCTAGTGGCTAAAGCTCTTAACAAAGCTGGTGAACCTGTGAAGTGAAGTGTTACAGAGAGGCCTCCACTGTGCCCTTGAGCAAAGCACTTAACTGCACTCTTCTCCTGTGGGTCCGTCTATGAAATTAGTGTTCTGTACGTCAGTTTGAATGAAAACCATCTGCTAAGTAATGAGCACCAGAGGTTATTTGCATTGTTATAATCCTGCATACATGCATTTTTATGTCATTCCTAAGCCAGTGTATGCAGCTTTTGGGGGAGCCAAAGTTTGACAGACCATGACGCCTGAATTTAAATGGGTTTGAAAAGGAATAAAAACCAGAGTGATGCTCTGGAGGACAAAGGAAAGATCAAGCCGCAACAGAAACAAGCTCCTCGGCTGACGTTTAGATGCGGGATTTTGCGGTACCTGCTGCGATTGAGAAGTCACCTGCGACGGCCATGTGTATGCAGCCTTTCGAGGGAACTGAGACTGGAAACGAGCAACGTTCACCTCTGCCCTTCCTGACACTCAAAAAATTCCCACAGCAAGATTTGTCTAAACCCCAGTGATGGGTAGGTTTAGGGGCGGGGTTGGGGTAGGTCATTCGTACGAATTCATACAAATTTGGCAACTCGTAAAATACATACAATTTATTTATTTAGCAAAAAACACAAATTCGTACGAGTGAGGTCGAACGAATTTGTATGAATTAGCCACCTCGTAAAATACGTATGAAATTGCTGTGAGATCGGGTTGCAAAATACTTGATCTGATTTTGTTGGTCACATCAAATTCTGAAATATTTAAATATTTTGTAGTGGTCGTCAACACAGTGTAAAAGATTTAATAGGAGTAACTTCACTAAACAGTTGTCACTTTTTTTACACGGTATTTCAGCCCAAAAATGCATTTATCATCACAAACATCCTTCTATAATATAATAAATGTGCAGAGGGTATGTAAATAAAGTTACCATGATTTTTTTTTTTTCCTCCTGTCATTGTAAATTAGGCTCATTACAGATTGTGCCATATTAACAGGGCTATTTGCATGCTGCAATTAACATTGCGCTTATTATCATTTACTGCGTTCTTTGATTTGCATAAATCCTTTACCGAATCTGGCGCTTAACACATAACTAGACTGCATGCAAATAAAATGTGCAAAAATACTGAAAAAAGGTATTGACCAATTAGTGTACCCATCATGACATTCATATTCATATTTGGACATTCATAAAATCTTTTACCAAAAACACATACTGACTTTCACTTATTATTAACAATTTTACTTATTTTTCTCCAGAACTGCAAGATAACGGAAACGCCGGACCAAGATCTGACAGACTTCACTAAGTGCTTGGCCATTATGGTGGAGGAGATCAAAGCACAGAAATTGCAGGTTGGACTCTATCTCTCCTCAGCTTCATCTCTCTGTGTCTGTCTGGATGTTTCTCTCTTATGCTCCAGAACAGCTCCCCAACTTCTTCACCCCATATTCACCTCGGATTAACGTACATCTCAGGTGATCAGACCATAAGTGATCATTGTTTTGTGATTGCATTACTAAAACCACATTCGGTGGTAGTCAGAAACACATGTGACCACTTTGCATTTGTAGCATAAAAACTAATCTTCTCCTGATGGACCGCGACTCACCTGCCAGTCAATTGTGACTAAATTGTGCTAAAAAAAACAACAACAACAGTAAACTTTATATTTTGAAGAATATGTGTAGCCAAACAGTTGATGGGCCCCACTGACTTCCATAGTGTGGAAAAAAATACTATGGAAGTAAATGATGACAGAATTCTAATTTTTGGATGAACTATCCCTTTAAGCCCTACTTAAGCACTAGTTGTTCTAATTGCATTTAATATAAATTTAAACTAAAACATTTGCAATTATTGTAAATGATAATTGAATTTCTTTCAATTGACCCTTCGCTGGGAGTTTGATTAACAAGCGATCTAACCAATCATAACGCAGAATCTGCCATTTTGTCCGACAAAGCAGTCAGGAGTTAGAAGATTAACCTCGGTGGACTTGAACTTGAAAAATGGTGAACTGACATCTTTCCGTGTTTGAAACAACATTCCTTCTCATGTTCTTTCATGTTTATTTGATGCTATAAATTAACTAGTAAGAAGAGATGATCGGTTCAAGAGCCGTTTGAACTGAGGCACTACAGCAATCTGTCACGACACATTAAAGAGCCACAAAACAGTTTTTATTGTTCGAATGTCTTTACAAATTACACAGTTTGAAAGCTGGGACTTTGTTTAATATCATAAGTAACCTGCTCTGTCTTGTCTGTCGACATGTTGTCAGTGTCCTCTTTGCTCCGCAATGTATTTTTCACTCTGTGTGGCGTGACAGCGCCATGGTTTGTCGGACAAAGCAACAGTAACTAAGGGAGGCGGGTCTTTGCGAAGGGGCAATTGCAATTAACATACAATTAAGTGTCCTAAACCATTACATTCTGTTTCTTTCTTCTGCTGAACACAAAAGATTATATTTTGAAGAAAGAAATTCATACCGGTTTGGAACAACTTAAAGGGCCTCTATGTAATAATGACACCCAGTGTTCAAAATAGGTACTGCAGTCCAAATTCAAAATATTGTTTGGCCCGCCCCCTCGTTCAAAGACGCGGTTGCCAGCAACAATAGGGAGCGCAATTCACAATGAAAGCTGAGGAGACTTAAACACTGTAAGCTGATGAGTTGATTTATCTGTTTTAATATGCTGTTGTTCATAGATATATTTAGATGTATGCAGAGGCTTTTTAGGTCAAGAAGAATC
Organism: Anabarilius grahami; assembly: GCA_003731715.1. NCBI lineage: Eukaryota > Metazoa > Chordata > Actinopteri > Cypriniformes > Xenocyprididae > Anabarilius > Anabarilius grahami. Next base: position 157,032 of record RJVU01059636.1, on the reverse strand, counting down.
TGCGATTCTCTGACCAGTTTGTTTGTTGGTTTCCATGGCTGCAATTCGCGGTGTTTTCCGCCAACTGGCAACCTGTGATGTCGAAATACTATTGATAAACTGGCAGCTCATGTTTCACACAGACCAAAACAAAGACAGACATTCCGACACGGAACGCACATTTTCAAAGTAGAATATCTGGCTGTAGCATTGTTTTTCTGAGGAACAAGTAGGTGAACTTAGCATGTCTCCTAAATATCTGCAAACATATCGCGGTATTTTTATGCTTTATTGAAGTAAAAATCTTAGAGCCCCTTTAAGGTTGAGTAAATGATGACAGAATTTACATTTTTGGGTGAACTATCCCTTTAAGTACATCTTTGTGTAATTTCATATAAATTTCTTCCAACCCAAATTTTTGTCTATTTCTGAAACATTACGGTACGCCTATAATAAGTGTTTATATTCGGACAATGTCATAGACATAAACAGAGAGAAGTAGCTTCAGCTACAATGTTCTTATGCAAGATGCAGTTTTGTTTATTAACCGCTAGAGCACCAAAAGTTACATAGTGTACCTTTTAAAGTAAATATTTTAATTTGACATTATTACAAAGTGCATGCTATGCAACATAGTCATGGAAGTGTACTTTTTCATTAATATTATATTATCTGCAAGTACAGTTTTTTTTTTTTTAGTTTTTTTTTTTNTAAACTTTTAAGATTTCAAGTACACTACAAGTGCAAATTCAATGCACTTCTTTTTCACAAGGGTTGTATAGATGCTTAGAAAAACTTTTCAATGAGCTTTTCAAAACAAAATAGAGACTGATGTAGTGAATGATGATTTCGTTTAATTCAAAATTCCAATCTCAAGTGGTCACAGAAAACATTTGATCTGTTACCAGGTATAAACTGGACCTTTTGTAATTCTAAATCAAAGTGTGTTGCGCTGCCAAGCTGGGGTGCAGGAATATGTGTAAAACACAAACTCTAAATACTGACAGGAGTATATTACAATGGAAAGAAAAGTGGAAACTCAAATTCATTGTGAAAACTGAGTAGGAAGGATTGTGGTTTGCATTTTCACTTTTTTTTTTTTTTTTTTTTTTTNNAACATAAAAGGTAAGCTCACACCTCAGCTTCAGTGTGAATTCACATCCTCCAGGAGCTGTCAGAGAGGTTTTGTATGGATATTGTGTGTGTGTGTGTCTGTCTGCTCCTCCTCTAAACCCCAGTCTGAGCTCCAGGCTTGTCAGGCTGTCTGTTGGTCCTCACAGAGATGCCCATCACCGTCACAGACACTCCAGAGTTTTACCAATATATGAGCCTCAAGCTCAATCTACATGCATACTATGGCCTTCTTGCTTCTTCCTATTGTGTTTATATTCACAATGTATCTCAGCGCTACCTTTTGTGCCTTCAAGCTCTCACAAAAGACACCTAACACTTCTAGAAGTGAATAAGCTTAGCTCTGAGCGTCAATGAGGTAACGAGTGAGGTAATTTGATTCTCTGTCAGTCTTTCAATGTCTAAAACATGATTGCAGCTTGAAATATTTATTTATCTGCTTGTTTGAAAGTGTTGACCCAAATCTGGTGGTCTCAGCCCACCAACATTAATGTGCTGTTTGATGCATGTTGCACACCTAAAATGCCAAGACCAAGCTGTGGTTGGTTGTTTTACAAGTTTATCCTGTCTAATTGAGCAGTTCTTGATCCAAATAAGTTGCAAAGTGGACCAGACATTATGCCATTATTACAAAAATGGCTTTGTGAGACTTTTCTTCTGGGTGTCTCTGATTTATGCTTGGTTATAACTCAAAAGTTTGTGCTGTCATCATGAGAAAAGTTAGAACTGGCGTATTAGACTTTGCAGGTAATGTGAAGACATACTTTGACCTCAGACTCCAAGTACAAGTTGCAAACATATCATCATTTCTGCTTCACTTTTTAAAAAAGTTTTGCAATCAGTCCACATAATTACAGAGGCACTGTAACATGAACAATTTATGTGTCAGATGTCTCATAAGTCCCGCTATTTAAACGAGCCAGTGGGGGCTGGCAGTGAAGTGTTGATTACCCTCTGTGCATTTTAAAGAGTTTTTTGTCACGTAGAGTTGTTGGATCTCACAGGGTGATGGGTACATTGCAGCAGTCAGACAAATGGTCCCGGGAGCAAATATCAAAGACATTCTGCCAAGTCAACGTTTTCCAGTCCGCACTGTTCCCTCGGAATACTTTCCATAATGTATGACTCTGTTGTTTAGTGAAGACGCACATCATTTTTGGCTGCTGTGGGAAGGAAAAAGCTACGGTGCAAATTTGCAACAGCACTTTCAGAACATTTATCCTCGACTTGCAGAATCTGCATCACACAAACACTCATTCGCTTGTACGTACGTTCGTTAATTCATTTGTTAGTTCGTTCACTAGTTAGTGCAGCAGCACTTTTAAAACATATTCTGGAGTTGCATAAATAACCTTCACCCATTGCTTTGCCCATTCATTCATTAATTTGTTTGTTTGTTCGTCCATTTGTTAGTGCAACATCACTTTAAAAACAATTTTTGGGGGGTTTTAAAAAAAAATCTTTATCCACTGCTTTTCTCCCACATTTGCCGATTTGTTTGTTTGTTCGTTTATTTGTTGATTTGTTCAATCATTTGTTGATTCATTCATTAATTCGTTGATTCATTTATTAATTTGCTGATTCATTCATTAATTTGCTCATTCATTTGTTTGTTCATTCATTTGTCGATTTGCTCATTAATTAGTTCATTCATTCATTTGTTGATTCATTCATTAATAAGTTGATTCATTCATTTGTTTGTTGATTCATAATTGTTTTTTTTTGTTCACATGTTTGTTAATTTGTTTTAGAACTTTTGTTCTGAAGTTGCATATAAGAATATCATTTTTTGCTTCCACAATCCCTTATTTATTTGCTTGTTTGTTCATTCATCTGTTCAATTCATTTGTTTGTTTGTTTATTCCTTTGTGCAACAGAAATTTTAAAATATTTATCCGATTTAAAAAAAATCCATTCATTAATTTAATGATGCAAACATTAATTTGTTGATTCATTCATTAATTTGTTGATTCATTCATTAATTTGTTGATTCATTTATTAATTTAATGATTTATTCATTAATTTGATTCATTCGTTTGTTTCTTTCAGTTTGTTCATTTGTTTTAGAACTTTTGTTTGCTCCCACAATCCCTCTTTTTTTGCTCGTTTGCTCATTCATCTGTTCATTCATTCATTTGTTCATTTGTTTATTCCTTTGTTTATGCAACAGAAATTTAAAAATATTTATCCTTGAGTTTCATTAAAAATTGCTGATTTGTTTGTCCATCTGTTCGTTCGTTCATTCATTCATTCATCCATCCATTGTTTGTTTGTTTGTGCACTTAGCACTTTTATAACATTTCTTCTGAAGTCCAATAAAAATTTCATAACATCAATAACAACTAAATAATTAATTAATTTGTTTGTTTCTTTGATCATTTGTTTGTGCAACAGCACTTTTAAGAACATTTATTCTGGAGTTACATAAATCATAATCCACTGCTTTGCTCCTACAATCGCTGATTTGTCTTGTCGTTCGTTCATTCGTTTGTTCGTTCGTTTGTTTGTTCATGTGTTGGAGCAATAGCACTTTTAAAACATTTATTCTGGAGTTGCATAAAGAATCAGTATCTACTGCTTACACACTCACAAATTCATTTGTTTGTTTGTTTGTTTGTTCATTTGTTTGTGCAACAGCACTTTAAGAACATCATTTAGAATCACTCATTCATCTGTTAATTTATTTGTTTGTTTACTCATCTGTTTGCAGATAGACACCATCGTAACCCTGGGTGGTCTTGGAGGCCGCTTCGACCAGATTATGGCCACAGTAGAGACCTTGTTTCATGCCCAGAAGATGACTGATTTGCCTGTGGTGGTTATACAAGACTGTTCTCTGGCCTTCCTTCTCCAAGAGGTAAACACTTCTCTCGCTCATTAGCATGTGCTAATCAGTGTTTGCACTTGTGTGCTTTTGACATCCTGATTGCGACACTTAATGATCAATCGTGATATTAAGCAATTAACAACTGCAGAGACACTTTGTTGCCTCTTCTCCGTTGTTTCCTGTTTTTGCACTTTTAAAAGGTCACAGCTCTGAATAACTACTAAAAATACGAAAGATATTGCCGAATGCATTGTCAACATTTTCATACAACAGTACTATACCCAAATTATAGCAAATAAAAGCATGTGAGAGATGCATGTGTGGAATTTGATATTTTAGAGATGGTAATACAAAGACCAGCTCATATTTGCACAATAGTAAAGGCCTTGTTTTTAAGTTTGCAAGATATTGTAATTTTGTTCGCTTAATAAAAAAACCTTACAGAATTGCTCTGGCTGCATTACTTTACATTCTGTATCACATTTAATCAAGTTCTGAGGCTCATAGAGAATATAAGACATTGAGATGATTGTAAGAATCTTAATCTGTCTGCTGTTGTAATGGGCCAGAAATTTAAATGAATGCATCTCAGTCTATATAAAAATGTCCTTGAATGTTTCAGTCCCCCATAAAGCAGACTTATAAAACATGAATTCAGTTCTGTGCTGCACTCATTTGCTGCTATTCTTGGCTTTTCAGAGACAGATCAGAATTAGTTTTGAATGTGCAAACTTCAAAGTTTGATTAATGCATTTTAAGATTAAAATAAAACATCTGCATTTATATATAGCATCTAACTTGTCAAATAGGTGGTAATTATGACTTTGTTCTCAGAACATCCAATTTTCGAGAGTATCTGCAATTTTGGAAACTTTTACTTTCAAGTAAGTCTATGCATATATAGACAACAACACACCACTTCAGAAATGTGATAATTGAAATTATCACAATATTGAACTAGACTGTTTTTTGTAAGCGAGAGCTGAGAACCGCATTGCAAATAGTAGGTTGTCAGTGCCTCTGCAGGTGAGAAATTTGATTTCTCTCTGCTGGTCTGCAGTAGAGGATCATATCTGTGCATTTGAAGTCTCTCTTGGCATTCTAATCAGATGATATTACACTAATAATGAATTCTGAAACTACCAGCTGGTCAAGAGTGGTCAAGATGTTGGACTTTTAAAGAATGTACTGGTCACACTATTCCATTCAGGTACAATGATTGCGATACAGGAGCTTTCAAGATTTAAAAAGGACACTTACTATAGACCATAATACTTTCCAAATATTATGAAGTCATATAACTTTGTGTGATGACGACACGGAGATATAAAGGGGTAGTTTGCCAAAAAATGAAAATTGTGCCATCCTTTACTCACCCTCATGTCATTTCAAACTTGATTGTCTTTCTTTTTTCTGTGGAACACAAGAAAGGGTGTTTTGAAGAATGTTGGTAACCAAACAGACCTTTGTGTTTCATTGCATATATATATATATATATATATATATATATGTGTATATATGTG